>VZQC01005527.1:1822807-1864111 GCA_009823505.1 Rhizomys pruinosus
GGGGGGGAGGGGGGGGAAATATGCCTGAACTGAGTTGGAGGATGATGTGTGAAATGCACAAAGCATCAATAAAAAAAAGTTAAAAAAAAAAAAAAAAGAATTCCACTACCACTTCCACTCTTCCTTTGCCTCGGGGAAGTAGCAGTCTAAGTCTGCTGCCCTAGGTTTAAGGACAAAAACCCAAAACTTAGAACAACAAAAAACCCCCTGAGACACTGAGAAGTGCAACAAACAGGCCTTTTCTTTTCCTGGGTGCCAGGCCTACCAGGTCAACAAGACAAAGTTGCTAGGAAACTCAGCTGTGTGTGTATAAATACTTGACAACCAATTTTTCAACGGGTTCATCATAATTTATAGATTATTTTTTGAGACAGGCTCTTCCTATAGCCCCAGCTGCCCTGGAATTTACTATGTAACCCAGGCCAGGCTGGCCCCAATCTCACAGAGATCCACCTGCCTCTGCCTACCAAGTGCTGGGATTATGCCACCATGTCTGCCTAATATTGTTTGTTTTTTGTTTCTTGTTTGGGTTTTGGTCTTTTTTGAGACAGAGTCTCCCTGTAGCCCCAGCTGTTTTGGAACTCACTCCGTAGATCAGGCTGGTCTTGAGCTCATGGAGATCTGCCTGCCTCTGGAACAGGTGTGCACCACCATGCCCAGATCTTGTTTTTTTTTTTTTTTGGTTGGCTGGCTAACATTTTTTAACAAGTAAGACAAACATGAAACAATAAAATTGTATGTGGGAACTTCATTTTTCAATGACATGACTGACTTCCTTGATAATGAATAATATTCAAATATTAGAATATTTTATAATTTTTGGCATTATTCATAATATAATGGGTATAATCAATTATTTTTATTTTCTCCATTACTTTCTTAAGTCTAAATAATCAATACAACAATCAATCAAATAGTAACCTTAGTGTTTGATTTCAGAGTGCAAATCTTCCCACTGTGGCCCATTCCAAGTAATCAACATGAAATTACTGAACACAAAGTTAGGTTGAGTGGTGTGATGGTTAATCCTGTGTGTCAACTTGACTGGACTATAAGGAACAAATAAGAGAAAAGGGGATGTTTGTATTGGACCACCTCAACCCGGATGGCCCACCCCAAATGTGGGCGTTACCTTCTGCCGGCAGGCAGTATAAAAGGCCATGGCAGAAGGAGCTGGTCTCTTTTTCTCCTGCGGCTTGCCTCTCTCATATGGTGAGTTTGTCTTGCTGCTGTGATCAACCTTTTGGATCCCAGCGTGTACTGAGACCGGCAGATCTCCTGGAATCCATTCGGGTCTTCAGCACTAGATTGGGACTACTGAGACATCCAGACTTGTGGACTGAGCAGTTCCCTGGATTCTCTCGGCCTTTCCAGTGTGGTGCAGCTACTGTTGGACTCCTTGAACTCTGTCATGTGAGCAAATCAATAAATTGTATATAGCTATATATATCCGTCCTGTTGCTTCTGTTTCTTTAGAGAACCCTGACTAATACAGGTGGGAATGCACAGTAATATATAAAACATTATATATTATTTCCATCATTCAGGTAAAATAGATGAAACAATCTCAAAAACATAAACATGAGATATACTTTAAATGTTCATAATTTTTTTTAATTTTTAAAATTTATTTTTGTATGTGTATGAATGTACTGTCTGCATGTAGGTTTGTGCACCCGTGTCGTGCAATGCCGCAGAGGTCAGAAGAGGGTGTCGGATTCCCCTAGTACTGGAGTTACAGACGGTTCTCAGCCGCCATGTGGGTGCTGGGGATCGAACCCGGGTCCTCTGCAAGAGCGGTTGGCGCTCTTAACCGCTAGGCCATCTCTCCAGCCCCCATAATTATGTTTTTATGTAGCTTAATTTTAAGTTTATACAATAATTACTATGCTTTAGACAAGTTCATAAAATGTAACTCATAGAATTGGAGAAAAATATTTTCAAATTATATATCTGATAAAGTATTGACACACAGAATATGTGAAGAATACCTACAACTCAAAACAACATAGCAACCCAATTTCTAAAAGCAGGCAAAGGACTTCAAGAGACAATACTCCAAAGAAGATACACAATTGGCCAGTAGATACATGAAAAGATGTTCTGTATCACCAATCATTTGATAAATGCCAAAAAGCACAATGAAGTACCCAGCTCACAAAACCAGGATGCCCATTATTTAAATTAAAAACCAAAGCAACAGAAAAGAACATGTTGGGGGTCGATTAAAACTTTCATACACTGTGAGGAGAGATGTTAAATGGTATGCTCCCACGGAATGTAGTGCCTCCTCAAAAACTGAGCCCAGATTATCATGTGATTGAGGAATTTCACTTGTGTATAAGCCCCAAAGAATGCAATACAGGGATGCGGACAGATATGTGCACACCTACGTTTACAGCAGTGTTACTGACAACAGCCTCAAGATGGAAACAAGCAAACTGTCCACCGACAAATGAGTGGATCAACAAAATGTAATATATATGTACATATGTATGCACATATAAATATATAAAAACATAAAGACCAGAAGTAGGGCAGGGGCCATCCAGGTGGTGAGTAATAGCAAGTCATTATATCATGAATACAGTTTCAGTTTGGGGTGATGAGAATGTTCTGAAGTGGGGAAGTAGTGACATTTGCACAACAATGATGTCACTGTTACTGTACACTTGGAAATGATTAAAATGACCAACTTCTTGTTACATATAACTTTTAACACAATTAAAAAAAAGAAGTAACAATGAATATCCTGATGCTTGAGTCACAATATTACTGAAAATGTAAGATCTTACTTTGTGAGGAGGGTGGGAAGAATTTCCTTCTCCTCTAATAGAATGCAAAGAGAAGTAACTTGCCCAGGGTCCCACAAGAAGCGGGCATACCAGCCCTGACTCTACTCTCCTGAGTTACCTGGCAGTATTTTCTCAGCAGCACACTGTCTTTCATACAGGCAAGTTAACTATCAGATTAGTGTTACCATGTGTTTGTTATAAGATGGCCGCAGGGGGCGGGGGCGGATGATCGGAAGAAATAACCCTGGAGGTTAAGCTTCATGAAGATGGTGAATATGGAAAACAATTTTAACAAGAAGGAATTTAGTGGAATGGAATGAGGTGGGGTCAAGGAGGCGGAGAAATCCCCAGCAGAGCCTCACTAATTCTGTACATTCTCAAGCTGAGATCAGGCTCCTGAATGATATTCCTGCCTTCTAGTCAACTATCTAGACTATGGGTACCCAAGGGCATTGCTGTGGACTCTGCCTACCCCTGTCCTTTGGTTCCTCACCCTTTATAGGACATCACAGGAACTGTAAATGAGATAGTGGCACCTATAGCCTGAGAAACAGTCTTCACCTGTGAAGCCGAGAAAATATTTTCAGAGGATGCCGCAGGTCAAATGCTCAGAGGCAAGAAGAAAGTCAGAAAACAGCTCCATCAGAACAGACGACGGCGACAGGCTGCCACTTGCTCCGAGCTCTGAACTGGAATCCGTCTCCTTCTGAGGAAGATGCTGCTGCGATACACAACCTTTTCACATAGCTCTCTTTCAGAAATAAGTGTCTCCCTTAAAGTTTCAACATTTAGATTTTAAAACTATAGAATTAAATCTCTCTCTCTCTCCCTCTCTGAGGTTATGCTCATGTGTGTGCATGTGTGTGCAGGTGCATGTGTGGAGGACAGAGGAGGATGCTGAGTGTCCTGCTCTATCACTTTCTGCCTTATTCCCTGGAGACAGGGTCTCTCACTGGGCACAGAGCTAGGCTGCAGCCACCAGGTCCTACCTCTGCCCTCTGTAGCTCTAGAGTTACTGCAGGGGAGGCTTGAGCCATGCCCTCCTGGCTTTTTATGTGGCTGCTGGGATCCAAACTCAAGGCATCATGCTTGAGCAATAGGTGCTCTCACTACTACCGAGTCATCTCTCCAGCCCTCATATATGGTATATCTAGATATATTCCTTTTAAAGTAAGTTGGCCAGATGTAGTGGTGCACAACTTTAATTCTAGCACTCAGGCGGCGGTTGGATCTCTGTAAAATTGAGGACTACCTGGTTATATAGTAAATTCCAGGCCAGCCAGAACTACACACAGTGAGACACACTCTTAAAATTTAGAAGCCAGGTATGGTACTGTACACCTTTAATCCCAGTACTTGGGAAGCAGAGGCAGGTGGATCTCTATGAATTCAAAGTCAGCCTGGTCTACATAGTGAGTTCCAGGCCAGCTGGAGCTACAGGGAGACCCTATCTCAAAAATACAAATAAATAAATAAACAAACAAACAAACAAACAAATGGTTTATGGTCCACACATGTTCTCAAGAAGTCTAAAAATGAAATTATAAGGGTAACTTGCAAATAGGGAAGTCTTTGAGAATATATAAAGATTTGAGTTTCACTTATCAAGATATCAAGATGAATTTTTTTTATTTATTTTTTTGTGTGTGTATGAATGTACTGTCTGCATGTAGGTTTGTGTACCCATGTCATGCAATGCCGCGGAGGTCAGAAGAGGGCGTCAGATTCCCCTGGAACTGGAGTTAAAGACAGTTCTCAGCCGCCATGTGGGTGCTGGGGATCGAACCCAGGTCCTCTGCAAGAGCAGTCGGAGCTCTTAACCGCTAGGCCATCTCTCCAGCCCAAGATGAATATTTTTTTAGAAATCAACCTATCAACTGATTGCAAGTTTCAGAGTATTAAGTTTTCAAGGTACAAAGGATCGTGAGAATCAGCATGGCATCAAGTGAGAAGATGTGCTGTCTGGATTTCATATTCATCTTTTACTAGATAGTTAACAATACTAGCTTTCCAAGGCTGTTGGGGTGAGGAGAGGATATGAAATATCTGTCTCACCTGGCAATAAGGAAGCACTCACTGCTTTGTGACTCCTGTTACTACTGTGTAAACAGACATCTTAATAAACATTTATAAAGTGTTAGCATTCCAAACATGTCTTGTGTGGACATGTTTTGAATGAAGATTTTCTTCAACTTTGGTCTTACATTATTAAATATTTCTGTCATAGAGAAAGGTAGAGCCAATAATAACAGATGCCTGGCAGATGACTTGCATTAATTTGGAATGATCTTTACCACAACTTATCCATCCTTCACTTAATGCTGACATTGAACATGTCTCCTTTGAGAATATGAAGAATATACGAAGACAGGGTTGCTGTAATACATAATATAATAGCCTTCACATCAGCAGAGCTGAAGGAACCCTTTTATTTATTTTATTTTGATTTTTTGGTCTTTTCAAGACAGGGTCTCCCTGTAGCCCCAGTTGTCCTGGAACTCACTCTGTAGACCAGGCTGTCCTTGAACTCACAAAGATCTTCCTGCCTCTGCCTCCCGAGTGCTAGGATTAAAGGCATGCACTACCATGCCCGGCTATTATTTTTTTAAATTATTTATCTGTATTTATTAATTTACTATTTATGACTGATTATTTACTTTATCCATATGAGTGTATCACCCACATGTGTACCTGTGTCGTGCAATCCCTGAGGAGGTCAGAAGAGTGCATTGGATCCACTGGAACTGGAGTGAAGGACCATTATCAGCCACTGTGTGGGTGCTGGGAATCGAACCCAGGTCCTGTGGAGAGCAGTCAGTGCTCTTAACCACTGAGCTGTCCCACTTTTCTTTCATTCTGGGCAGTACAGGAGCAGTATCACTTGCTAACACTAGGTGTCAGGCATTTTAACTTTGCCACCACCATGGGTTTGAAACAGCATCTTATCATTTTGTATTTCTTTAATTGCTAAAGAAGTTATCATCTCATGTATCTTTTATGTATTACACTTTATTCTTTGCTAACTTTGCATTATGAGATTTTTAAAAAACAAACTCTGGATCTCAATTTTTTCTACTACAAATATTTTCCCAAAATCTTGTGGGGGGAAAAAAGACAGTGGTGGCAGAGAGGTGAGGGGTGAGAATGGTCACTATGCATGATGTACATGTGTGAAACACCCAACAACAAATTTAATTAATAAAAATTAAACTGAAAAAATTCTGCTTGCGTAACTCTGCTTATGGTGAACATTGCTTTTCTTATCTCAAAATTATAACATCTACCTTATGTTAAATAACACACCTTCAAATTCCTGGTCAGTGTCAGTAAATGTGACCTTTAGTTCACCCTCAACACACATCCTAGAAATTCCTAACTGATTAATAGAGGGATGGATAGAAGTATGGGTCCTGGCGCTGATCAGATTTGATTTAGAATTTCAATTTCACCATATTTTTGCTGCAGGACCTTGGCCCACTTAGCTCCTTTAGCTTTGATTTCTTCTATGGAAGTGGGATAATAACACATAATTCACAGTGGTATTTGGAGGAATAAAGTGTTCAGTGCGCTGGCTGGTAAACAGCTGCTGTTACCATCATTACGATTAGGGGTAATGTACACCCAAGTACACATTATAGAGCAAAGTACCTTGAGGACTTCTCATGAGAAAATAATAATCTGATGCTATTAGAATGCAGAGATGGGAGAAATAATTTGTATCAGGAACCCAGAGACAGAAAATGAAGACTTTACAGAGGAAATGCCATTTGAATGGACTAAGGAAGTCAGAAATGAGGACATTCAGGCAAACAAAACAGAGGCACAGATGTATCCCTATAGCTATACTTGTGCATATAATACCAGTATGTATACTTCTGTCCATGCAGATGGCTAAAGGGTAAGGACAAATGAATAAAGAATCAGATGATTATCTCATTCCAGTCAGAAGGACTACTAACAAAAGACCAAAAAATAACAAATGCTGGTAAGGCTGAGAAGGGGAATTGTACATTGGTAAAAATGTAAATTAGTACAGCTACTATGGAAAACAGTATGGGGGCTCCTTCAAAAACTAAAATTAGACCTACCATATGATCCAGCCATCCACTTTCTGTGTATATATCCAAAGGCAATCAAATCACATCAGAGAGGTACCTGTACTTACACAGTACTCACAGAAGCCAAGACATGGAATCAACCAAGGTATCCGTTAGTAGACAGGAAGATAAAGCAAATACGGTCTATACATACACAACAAATATTATTTAGTCAATAAAAAATAAATCCTGTTGTGTGTGGAAAGTTTGATAGAATTGGGGGATATTGTGTTAACTGCTTTAAACTTAAGCGCAAAGACAGACATTGCATGTTTTCCCTCATATGTAGAAGCTAAAAATGCTACTATCAAAGAAGTAGTACACTGGAAATGTAGCTTAGTGACAGAAAGCTGATCTAGGAAGCCCAAGGCCCTGAAGTGGATTCACTAGCACTGTCATAAGAGAAAGGAGAAATCGAGAAATGAAGAAGAGGAGGAGGAGGAAGTAGAGGAAGGGGAGGAGGAGGAGGGAGGAGGGAGGAGGCAGGAGGAGGAGGAGAATGGTGATTACTGGATGACAGGAAGGATGGGAAGAGAGGGAGCTAGATAATGATAACGGGCATCAAACTACAGTAGTTAGGTTCTTGCGTTTTGTAGTATAGCAGTATGACTATAGTTTACAAAAGCCTATTATGTGTTTTATGAAGAAGTAAAATAGAAGATTTCAGAGGCTCCAAACACAATGAAATGATAGATGATATAAATGATAATTATACTGATTTGATAATTATACATTGCACACATGTACTGAATTATCTCGGTACC
Organism: Rhizomys pruinosus; assembly: GCA_009823505.1. NCBI lineage: Eukaryota > Metazoa > Chordata > Mammalia > Rodentia > Spalacidae > Rhizomys > Rhizomys pruinosus. Next base: position 1,830,464 of record VZQC01005527.1, read on the forward strand.
CCATAAATATGTACAATTACTATGTCAATTAAAAAGAAAAATAAAAAACCACACAGAAAAACATTAAACTTAAAAAACCCTAGCATTGGGTTGGAGAGATGGCCTAGCGGTTAAGAGCGCCGACCGCTCTTGCAGAGGACCCGGGTTCGATCCCCAGCACCCACATGGCAGCTAAGAACCGTCTGTAACTCCAATTCCAGGAGAACTCCAGTTCCAGGGGAATCCGAGACCCTCTTCTGACCTCCGCGGCATTGCACGACACGGGTGCACAGACCCGCATGCAGACAGTACATTCATACACATACAAAAATAAAATAATAAAAAAAAAATACAAGCAAGAACAATCTGTGTCATTCAATGATGATATGCTTATTGAAAATTTATGAGGCTTAGGGTTGATTCCAACAGCAAGAATAAAGCTCAAAAAATATAAGGCCAGGTCACTTAAGAGTCTGTAATCCTAAAGATTAAGTTGCATAATTATAAAAGTAATATGTCCTGTCTCCCACAGATGGCAGATTTTACATTTGTTTGATTAAGAATACCCTATAACTCCAGATAGAGATGAGGTCTGGGGGAAAAATGAGCTGTATGTCAAAGGAGTTCCAAGTCTTGCAAGAATAAGATATTTCTGGACTTTCTGGAAATTATCTGTTAAAGATTATATGTAACCTTCATCTCCTTAATAAAATAGTTCCTTTTAATTAAAAAAAATACACTATAACGTTGAGCTGCCAATATGCTCTTGCATAATTTTTTGCATATATTTATGCTTTCATGTGAAACTTCATGGAAATTAAAATATCCAAGTTTTTAAAGTTTACCTAATTTTAATGAAATGTCCATTGTATCCCAATTATCATATCACACATTAAAATCTTGATTCAGTGAAGAGAGGGAATGGAAGAATGTACCTTTTTCCTTATTTTGATCTTGTTTAATAAGTGAGAAAAAGCATTTACACTTATAAGTTATTTCCACCTCAGTGATTCCAACGACATCTGAAAAGACAGAATCTGTGCAGTGATTTAAATTCCTGGTGTGAACTGTGTTAGCTAATATTCAGGGAATAACCTAAATAAAATTTAGTTTCAAGTTTGAAATCACAACTTCTACTTTTCCGAGATGTGAAGTTGGATGTTCCATTTCTGTTTTGTAATTTTATGACAAAAATGCACTTTCATGCAGAAAAATTTTCTTGATATAGTCCCCCTGTCTAGGGATAGGCTCCTCTGACCTTGGACACAATCCAGACATTTCCAGCCTGCCTGAGAGTTCCAGAATCTGGTGTCCTATGGTGGTGAGCTTCTCAGATTGTGCCTTGCCCATCCACTGATCTTGAGATCATCTGAAGCTCCTCTTGCTGCAGGGCTAGCCCCCTGAATTTTAGTAGTGTTCCAGACCTTTGCAAATTATCTGAAAGAGCCTGAGTCAAGACTATGCCCAGCAAGCCTTCCAAATTGTGTTGTGCCTGCTGGCTAATTGAAGTTGAGACCTTAGAACAAAGCCTGAGGATATCTGACTGATGTTTGAATTAGGTTTCTACAGGAGTCCCTGACTAGCTGGCCTAGAACCAGCTGGTCCCTCCAANAGTTAGTTTTTTTTTTCTTAACAAACCCCAGAATTAAGTGTGTCAAAATGTTTTTCTCAAAGAGAAAGCAATAGTTCTGAATGCAAAAACAAAATTAACAGCATCGGCCAGGAAATTCCAACCACTCAAATCCATAGGAATCCTCAGCATTTTGAAAGGGAAAAAGCTACTATACTTTTCTTTTCCCTGAATTTATTCTGCTCGTGATGATTGCTGTGTGCGCTCCAACGTAGCTGAAATGATCGCTGTGGGACCAACAGTTCTTTCCTCATTGTCTACCAGTGCTTTTGTTTGCCACTGGCATCAGTAAATAAACAGCAGGTGTATTTACTGCTAAGTACGTCTTACACGCTTGCAAATTCCTAAAATATAACAAAATAAAGCACGGCAAGAAGAACGCTTGTTTTTTTCTGGAATCTGAGCTAAGTCATTTGCATCCACAAATAAGGACAGAAAGGATCTTCTCATTATACATAGACAGTGGAGTATAACCCTGGGTCCTAGCTCAGAATTTACCTGCCATTGAATGACATTAGTGCTTTCTCTTTTATGTTTCTATGATTAACACTAAGATTGTTTTTTGTTGTTGTTGTTGTTTTGTTTTGGTTTTTTTTGGTCTTTTCGAGACAGGGTCTCCCTGTAGCTCCAGCTGATCTGGAACTCACTCTGTAGACCAGGCTGGCCTTGAACTCACAAAGATCCGCCTGCCTCTGCCTCCCGAGTGCTAGGATTAAAGGCGTGCGCCACCACGCCTGGCTAACACTAAGATCTTAAGACAACTTCCTATCCTTTAATGACCACTTCCGAATTTTCACCTGGATGTGCTACATGCTCAGTGAACATCACTATTTACTTACCTAATGAGTGCACCTTTCTTTTACAGTAAAAATCAAACACACACATGCACACGCCAGAGGGTAGGATATTTTCCATATGAATTTCTTCATATTATATAATATATGGGAAAAGCCGGGCGTGGTGGTGCGTGCCTTTAATCCCAGCACTCAGGAGGTAGAGGTGGGTGGATGTCTGTGAGATCAAAGGCAGCCTGGTCTACAGAGCCAGCTCTAGGACAGCTGGTACTAAAAGGGAGACCCTGCCTCAAAAATACCAAAAAAAGGAAAACACTGTAATATATGGGAATATTCTGAAAGATTTAGGATGCGTTGGTTTTTTGGCTTTCTGAATGCATCACCTATTTTGGCCAAAGGCATCCATCTGCTGGGGAGAGGTTATAATTTTTTAGAGGAGGAATACAAAGAGGAATAAGGAAGTGACATTTGGTTTCTGATACGTAAAATGTTACGGCGTGTACTAGCTTTGGTGTAGTAACAGATAACCTCAAATGTCAGTGGTCTAAAGCAACAAAATCTTATTTTTCAGGTCACAGCTTGGTTTGGGTCAGTGGCAGCTAGGCTGCTGCCCACACGTTTTCTCATTCTCTGTCGCAAGCTGAGGAAACAGTGCCTGTTTTGTAAATGCCACTCATGGAAGAACAAATAAAGCAAGAGGGGCTGGTGGAAGACTGGTAATTCTGGGGGCTGGCGAGATGGCCTAGCGGTTAGGAGCACCGACTGCTCTTGCAGAGGACCCGGGTTCAATCCCCAGCACCCACATGGCGGCTGAGAACCGTCTTTAACTCCAGTTCCAGGGGAATCTGACACCCTATTCTGACCTCTGTGGCTTTGGATGACATGGGTGCACAAACCTACATGCGGACAGTACAGTCATACACATAAAAAAAGACTGGTAATTCTAAGATCTTCTGATCAGACGCAGCTCATATCACATCTGTCCCCATGTCACTGGCCAAAGAAAGTCACACATCGATGCTTGCATAATGAGCCAAGGATGTATGTTCCTCTCACAGGAGGGATTGCAGGTCACAACGGGAAAGGACAATGAAAGACTGAAGTCAATACCTTGGGAGACAGAAGCTGCGAGCTGCAAGCCAAGTTGCTCTTAAGGCGGCGTCTTCCAACGCCCTTTATTCCCTTTGCTTATCAACCAATGAGCATATACAAAACAAGCAAGCATATGTAATAGGTAGTAGAGAACAGATACTCCATCCAACCACAATGCCACACTAGGGCTACAAGAGGAGGAAGAGAGCAAGGCAGGAGAGAGTCCAGTTCTTCTAGACTCCAGGAGATGATGGAAGTGCAGTTGGGAGGTCCTGATTTCCTCTTCCTGGAGGGAGGATGAAACCAAAGGCTAAGTACCCACTCTCTCTTGATGCTGGAATTCTAAACATGATAGATTTTGAGGGCTTCAATCACAAGGTAGGGCACAGACTCGGCAAGGCTAGTAGAGAAGAGTCCAAAGTTTAGGCTACCTGAGTGCCCACGGTTCCCAGAAAACAGGAATATTTAAAGATCCTGAGAAGGCAAACTAGAAAAAATATGCAGCAGTCTCAAGGAGGTACAACCAGCAGTGTCCCAGGTCCTGGTGGGTAAGATATGGGGTTCTGAGCAGGCGACAGCCACAGACAGTGGTCACAAATGCCAGAGGAACATGCAGTACTTCAATGAATGAGAGATACTGCCCCAAGCCCAGGGACACAGGCCCATCAATTGTGACTTTCTCCTTTGTTATAGTAACAACTTCAAATCCCAATGCTGTATTTTATATAATATTTTATTTATTATTATTATTATTATTATTATTATTATTATTATTTTTTTGGTCTTTTTGATACAGGGTCTCCCTGTAGCCCCAGCTGTCCTGGAACTCACTCTGTAGACCAGGCTGGCCTTGAACTCACAAAGATTCGCCTGCCTCTACCTCCCAAGTGCTAGGAACAAAGGCATGTGCCACCACGCCTGGCTTATTTATTATTTTTACATGTCTGAGTGTACTGCCTATATGTATGTAAGGGCACCTGTGTCATTCAATGCCTGAAGAGGTCAGAAGGTGTTGGAGTCACTGGAACTGGGGTTATGGATGGTTGTTAGCCACCATGTGGGTTCTAGAAATTGAACCTGGGTCCTCTGCAAGATCAGCCAGTGCTGATCTTAGCTTAAATGCTAAGCCATCTCTCCAGCCCCAAGTTAATTTTTAATTTTTTAATGATTAATTTCATTGTGTGTGTCTTATGTGTACGTGTGTGTGTGTGTGTGTGTGTGTCCATCCACAGAGCCACTCAGTGTGGGCACTGGGAACAGAACTCTGGTCCTTATGGTTGAGCTGAAAGTGCTCTTAACTGAACCATCTCTTTAGCCCTCAAGTTAAAATTGAACTGGGATATTTAGGTGATCAGTGTCTCCTGCTCATCAGGGGGTGAAGGTCAGGATGAAGGGCATTAAGATGCTGACAGACATACAGACTACGTTTTTGCTGAGGACCACTTAAAGAGTACCTGGGCATGGTAGCACACAACCTTAGTCCCAGCACTTGGGAGGCAAAGGCAGGTGGATCTCTGTGAGTTCAAGGTCAGCCTGGTCTATAGAATGAGTTCCAGGATAGCTGGGAGTATAGGGAGACCCTGTCTCAAAAAAGAAGAAAAAAAGACACCCCCCTCTAAGAAAAGAATAAATTATTTACCACTGATCCACAACCCTTTTCCTGATATAAGTAATTTATTTAATATCTAATAAATACTCACTGAGTGAAAAGAAACGAGGGGTCACACTAGGAGGAAGTGGACCAACTGGCTAAGTGATGATAGAAGTAGCAGGCGGACCACATTAAGAAGGGGGATGCAGCTTCTTTTGGGCATTGTGCCAAAACAAACCCCACTTCGCATCTAAATCAAGCTTCTAACCTTTATGAAATGGCTCCTGCTGCACTTACATTTGGCTCTCCAGTTTAAAACCCTTGAGATAATATTGCTATATTCCTTTGCCTCAGGAAAAATAAATAAATACCTGTTCAGGATTTCAACCTTGCAGTCACAATAGGAAATCAACAAACTTTATGGAACCAGAATGGGAGATGTCTGAACCAATAAGCTAACCATGACATTTAGTGGTAACTTGATCTTCACCTGCCCTAGGATGGCTTCAGTGATGATGCTATTGAACCTGCAGGCATTACAGTGGCTAGGAGTAGTAAACAGAAGATCACAGGGAATGGGACAGAAAACACAGTAACTGAAATGCAGAGTTTGGATTGAAAGTGGTGTAATGCATGCCTCACAGGCTTAAGGCCCTGGGTTTGATTGCCAGCACCACAAAAATGAAATAAAATATCTGGTATACAGGACTGAGGTGGAGGCATCTGCTGATGGAATTGCTGCACCTTTCACAAAATAACCTTCACAAAATATCCCAGCAGCACACCAGGATCATCTGTCACAATTTACAACAGACGGATACTTGGATATTCCAATTCAGCAGGTCTGGGGAGGAGCCCAAGCAATGCTCATCTTGAAAAGATTGAAATATAATTTGGATGCAGCGCCAGGGCAATCTGCAAAGGAGAAACCCTGGAGAACACATCAATAAATACTGAGTTAATGAATGGAAATATTGCTCTGGATTATAGATTCTTTGGGCACATGGACTGTTTTATTATCTTTGCACTCTAGCCTCTAATACTTCTTGTAATAACTGAATGAATGAATTGTGACTATTCTGCCTTGGTAGAATGATGCACCAAAGAGACGTGAACATAGGAAATAAACAAAAATGTTGATAGGTGGGTGTGCTGGATAGCTTTAGTGTCAACTTGACACACCTGGGTTGAGGGAGCCTCAATTGGGGAATTGGCTCCATTGGACGGGCCTGTGGCCACATCTGTGGAGTATTGTCTTGATGGTCAAGCAGTGTGGGAGGACCCAGCCCACAATGAGTAGTGCCACCCTGGGCAGGTGGTTGTGTACCATATAAGAAGGCAGGCTGGGCATGAGCCAGGGGAGTAAGCCAGTGAACAGCACTCCTCCATGGCCTGTGCTTCAGCTCCTGCCTCCAGGTTCCTGCCCTGAGTTCCTGCCTTGGGCTCCCTGAGTGATGAACTGTGACCCAGGAGATGTAAGCTGAATAAACCCTTTCCTCCCCAAGTTGGTGTCGGTCAGAGTGTTTTGTCACAACAATGGAAGACAAACGAGGACAGTGGGGATACTAGTTTTAAGTCTGTGTTCTTTAACAGAATTCTTGGCATAATTTTAAGCAGGTTAGATAAGAATGAACACATATGATCATTACAATGTGATTTTTAAAATTTATTATTTTTTATGTGTATGAATGTACTGTCTGCATGTAAGTTTGTGCACCCCTGTTGTGCAATGCTGCAGAGGTCAGAAGAGGGTGTTGAATTCCCCTGGAACTGGAGTTAAAGACGGTTCTCAGCTGCCATGTGGGTGCTGGGAATCGAACCCGGGTCCTCTGCAAGAGCAGTCAGTGCTCTTAACCACTAGGCCATCTCTCCAGCCCTACAATCTGATTTTTAAAAAATTAAGTGAAATTTGGGGCTGGAGAGATGGTCCGTTTTTTTGATGTGTATGAGTATTTTGTGTGCATCCGAGTGCATCTGTAGGTGCAATGCTCAGGGAGGCCAGAAGAGGGTGTTGGTTAGATCTCCTGGAACTGGAGTTATGGACAGTTGTTAGTTGCTCTGTGGGTGTTGGGAGTTAAACCTAAGTCTTCTGAAGAGTAACAGGTCCTCTTAACTGCAGAGCCAACTCTCCAGCCCAAGCTTTATTCTTTTTTTTTTTTTTTCCATTTCTCTTCTTTATTGTGATGTGCCATAAACCCTCTACACCAGTCAAAACAACTATTTCCTAAACATTTGAAGTTTTCAGCTCCCTTAGAATTATGAATTTTGAGAATTTAAAGAAAAAGTAGAGCTTTATTCTTTTTATTTTTTGGTCTTTTTGAGACAGGGTCTCCCTGTAGCCCCCAGCTGTCCTGGAACTCACTCTGTAGAGCAGGCTGGCCTTGAACTCACAAAGATCCGCCTGCCTCTGCCTCCCAAGTGCTAGGATTAAAGGCATGCGCCACCACACCTGGCTATTCTTTAATATTATTACATGCATTCATGTAATATGGCACTCAGGTGGAGGTCAGAGGACAACTTGGGGAATCAGTTTGTTCCTTCGCCCAGGTGGATCAAACTCAGGTCAGCAGGCTTGGAGGCATTACAGAGCGCCTTTACCAGCTGAGCCATTTCTCTGGCCCCTAAGCTTTACTCTAAGGGTTACAGAAACAAAACCCTGAGCTGAAGAAAAGCAAGCACATTTCATTTTCTAAATCTTTCCAGTCAAATGCTATAATCAAAAGCAACTCCACCTCTCAGCAAAGTTCAGTGATAGCAGGATGCACTGACAAAGAGAAGGAGAAGGTGGTGGAGGCGGACAATGAAAGACTGGAAAGATCACCACGTTCTGACTCCGTGGAGAATCTGAAGGGGCCTGCAGTTTCTGGTCACTCTAGCACTTGAGGTTAGATGAAGGGAGGCAGGGAGAAGTGCTACATGAGAGTCACAGTCTGAGGCAGATGGGACAGAGAATAATGGCCTGGAACTAAATAGGGAGAAGAAATCTATCCTCTCTAGTAAAGAGTACGAGGTCACCAAAGCAAGTTTTCTTAATGAGACTAGGATTAAAAATGAAGGAAGGAGAGGCCCTGAAGCCACACAGGAGGGACTTAGTGTGAGGGAGTCTCCTGATCAGAAGTTCTGGCAGTGTGGTAAGAGCCCAGGCACTCAGTAACTCCAATGAGCAGGGATCTGGCTCCTGCCTGCCTGGGTGGGTGGGGACTGGCACTGAACCACCTCCCTTGGATGACAAAAGCAGTTCCAGACCATATAAATGAGGGCTGCTTTGAGCTTGAAATGAGCAAGAATATAATGTTCTGGCCACGGCTCCCTACCGTGGTTTTCAAAAAATCCTGGACAGTACAGCTATTACGTCGTTTTTTCTAAGAAATATACCCAACAAAATTACTATGTTTGTCAGACTTTTGGGGCTGCTTATAATAAAATATCACAAACTGGGGGGCTTATTAATCAGCGGACACTTATTTCTCAAAGTTCTGAAGGCTGGGAAGTACTAAGATCGAGATGCAGCAGGGAGGGGGGACCAGGGAAGCTGGTGCTCTGGCTGGTTCACAGATGGCATTCTCATTGTGTCCTGACATGAGGAAGAGCAGAGATCTGCTCTCCTCAGAGATCTGGTCTCCTTAGGCCTTAGAAAGCTATTAACACCAAGCATGTGGGCTCCACTCTCAGTATCCGATCCCTCTCTCCACAAAGGGCTCATCTCCTAAACATCACATGCGGACTAGGCTTCGACTTAAGAATTTTAGGGTACACAAAACATTCAGTCAGTCCATAACAGTGCCAATGGTCTTTTGTCTGGTTTTGTGGACTCTAGTAATTGGTGGTAATTTTCATGACATGCCTTGAATGTTACAAAGGCATTAAAGGACATTTCTCTTAGATGATTACTCTAGTCCAATTCTACAGAATGTATAATCAGATGCAAATCTTTACTGACCACCTATGTTAATATTCAAGCAGGCCAGAAATTAGACATTAAGCCTTTTCAAACTGATAATATATAAAATATATTCTTCCCTTTCTTAATATGGCATGAAGGAGCCTCGGCTTAATATTTTCATGAAATTTTCATTGTAAACATTCAATTGAGACTTCTACTTATCCCATAATTTATACTTGCTCTGTAAGATTTTGCTCCTTAGAAAACTACAGCAGTAGATGATTCTAAACTTTCAAAAGGAATTTTAGTGCTGAATGAATTTTCAAAATGGAAAGTAAAAAAGGTAGCAGAAATTACAGACATTATAGTCAATTTTTTCCGGTCTTTTTGAGACAAAGTCTCCTTGTAGCCCCAGCTGGGGGGCACTTGTTATGTAGACCTGGCCTTGATCTCACAGAGATCTGCCTGCCTTTGCCTCCCAAGTGTGAGGATTAAAGGCATGTGCTACCACACTCAGTTCTATAGACAAATTCTTTAAGTTCAAATTCTGGGCTCTGGTACTAACTGGGTGACTTTGGACAAACTATCTGAGCTCTCTAATCCTAGATGCTCTTATAAAATTGGTGAAAATATTTTATCTCTAAAGACTTATGAAAATTAAATAAGTTCAATTGTGCCTGAACCTTGCAAAATGTCTGATATTTATTAAGTATTCAACAGATAGGGATGGGAGAGATGGCTCAGTGGTTGAGAGCACCAGCTGCTCTTTCAGAGGACCCAGGTTCAGTTCCCATCCTCCACATAGTGACTAACAACCATTTCTAACTCTAGTTCCAGGGGATCCATCTCCTTCTTCAGGCCCCTGGGGGGCACCGCACTTACCTGTTGCAGGTACACATCCAGGCAAAACATTCATATACATAAAATAAAACAAATTAGTTAAAAATGTTTAAAAAGTATTCAATAAATAATGGTTCTTATTTGGTCTTACCTATTTGATCTATAATGTACACTTTCCCATGAAGTATTTATATAGGAAAGCACATTAGGTTATAGACAAAGCACATCTAATATAGGCAATTGAGGAGATTCTGGGAATGTGCCTGGTCACAGGGAGTTCTGGGAATTAGTCAGGCTCTAGGGTTGACATTCTTCATTCTTGTTTCCTTGGCAATAGTGTGAGCATGAAAAAGACCTCAATTTTGACAGTCAAAAGTCAATGCAAAATTATGCTCTTCAGGCAGGTGTCTAATTGAACTATGTCTACCTGCAAAGTGCAGTGATGTAATTTACTATAATCTCTTAAAAGGTCACTGATCACACAGGGAGGACTACTGTTTATTTGACTTTCTGCTATTAGAAAGAAATTTACTTTTCAGGTCTTCTAGTTAGAATTATCCACAAATTACACATATGGTCTGTTACCATAACTATGTATTTTCCTTGAAGGTCCACTCAACTTTAAAGACTTCTAAAGGGAGGGAAACTGAGTCATGTTCATCAAACATTAATCTATATTGGTTAATTTCACACTAAGAGGTTAGGGAGAGAAAGCAATACTCCTTTCCTTAGTCATGGGGGTTAGTGGGCTTATGTGCCTGTCTATCTAGGGAAACATTTTCCTGCTTCGGAGATGTAGGGCTTGCCTACTCTTTGGCACCAATCTCCCCATTGAATCCCCAGCCCCACTGGCTAATTTCAGATTTAGCATTTCTCCAGGCTTTGGGATGTTCTGCAAATTGGGAGCTAAGGGAAAGAGGACTGAAGAAACCCTCCTCAGATGCCAGCAAGTTCTGTATCTGGCCCAGTCCAGCTCCACTTCAGCCTGGCTGCTTTAATTAGCAATCTACCTTCTCTCTCTTCCCAAGCTAGAGAAATGGATCTCTCCTTCCTCTTGCACACCTATTTCCTTTTCCTGGGTTACATTTCCTGGATCTCTCCTTCCTCTTGCGTACCTATTTCCTTTTCCTGGGTTACCTCACCTCCTGGATCTCTCCTTCCTCTTGCATACCTATTTCCTTTGTCTGGGTTACCTCACTTCCTGGAACTCTCCTTCCTCTTGCATACCTATTTCCTTTGTCTGGGTTAGCTCACTTCCTGGATCTCTCCTTCCTCTTGCATATCTATTTCCTTTGTCTGGGTTACCTCACTTCCTGGATCTCTCCTTCCTCTTGCATACCTATTTCCTTTTTCTGGGTTACCTCACTTCCTGGATCTCTCCTTCCTCTTGCATACCTATTTCCTTTGTCTGGGTTACATTTCCTGGATTTCTCCTTCCTCTTGCTTGCCTATTTCCTTTTCCTGGGTTATCTCACTTCCTGGATCTCTCCTTCCTCTTGCATACCTATTTCCTTTTCCTGGGTTACCTCACTCCCTGTGCTGACTTCATGAAATACTGAACACCACTTGCTCCTAGAGTTTCCACTAACATTGGCCTAATTAGAATTCTTGTTAGAATCCTGCTTTTGTCTGTTTCCAGATTTGTGAAGACCTTGTCCTATATAATCCAGGCTGGCCTTGAACTTACTAAGTAGCCCAGCACAGTTCTCAACTTTCTGAGATCCTCCTGCCTCAGCTTCCTGAATATGGAGATTACAGTAGAACTTCTGGTGTAGCACATCTGACCAGTTCCAGGCTTCAGTTCAAGCCCCAAAGATTCTGCGACCATGCTGTCAGCGCTGGGTCTTCTACGGCTGGTGAAGTTGTAGGATACAGTAGGATATAGGATATAGTATCAGTGGAAGATAGCTGCGTACCAGTGTGTCTTTAGAGTTCTTGTTGTCCTGCAAAGCCATGCTGACAAAATGGTACAGTGACTTAAACCAACTATAATGGATGAGGAATTGAATCAATCTTGGAACAAGTTATATACCATTTAGGCATGATTTGAATTCAAATTCTGAACACTTTTCATGTTTAGCACATAGACGCAAGCCATAGTCCCTCAGATTTTGCACGTGCCTGCCAGCTGTGAGCCAAGCACACAGTATCCTGGCTGGCTGCTGCTTTGGCATTTGCTAGACATCTTTTGCCAAATTCTTCTGGCACGTGTTTGAAGGCATCAAAATGTGTTTTGCATCCTAAAGTATATTTGATTTTCTTGTCCCAGGAATGTCTGTGGATGATGATATGCCTGCTAGTGTTATTAGGGTGCTACCAAAGTAACGAAATTTGGCAAGAGCTGTGGATTGTCACTGAGGTGCAATCATGTGGAGGCCTGTCTTGCTACAGTTTGGTACCTGACTGTGTTTTCTTTGCACCTACTACCAAATGAATGGTTTTGATTCTGTTTTTGTTGAAAATCTATAATGTCTTATCATTCCTGCTTATATATCATTAAACATGAGCAGCCCTGTGCTATTCCGAGGTATCCGAAGATGGTGATGTCAGCCCAGCACTTTTTATTCATTGGCTGACAGGTTTGTTTTTATTCTGTCCTACAGCCAGCTAAGTAGAATGGCTCAAAAATGTTATGCATATGCACCTGACAGATCTCTCCAATAATAACCCCCTGTAGAAAGCACCCCTTGGAGGAACTAAGTGAAAAATGTATGCTGACCTAAAAGAATCCTCTGGCCAGAGAAACTGCATCACATGTCACAAAAAATAAAGGAACAGCTCCTCACATTGCATTGCCTGTAACACAGTCAGAAGGCACTCGGCAACAGAATTGGAACACTACCAGAAATGCCTACTCTGAGCTCTGTGGTGCATTTCAGATGTAGCTACCCCTCAGCTAGTGCCAGAGGAAAAGGGGTCATTTCTCTTGGGAAAAGCTGAGTTCTTATCAGGTCCTAATTTCCTTCCTCCAGAGAGAAATTCCATGAATTGATCCCTCTCTTCATCACTCCTTCCCTTTGGTCAACATCTTATCTTAAAAAAAAAAAAAGGGCTGGAGAGATGGCTTAGCAGTTAAAAGCAGTGGCCATTCTTCCAGAGGACCCAGATTCAGTTCCCAGCACCCACTTGGTGGCTAACAATAATCTGTAACTCCAGTTCCAGGTGGATCTGATGCCCTCTTCTGGCCTCTGTAGGTATTGCACAACATGGTACATTTACATACATGTAGACAAAACACTTATATATGTAAAATAAAAATAAAAAGTAAATAAAAAGCCCTCCTTGTATTGTGGGTCCCTTATAATTTTCCTGTCCTAGCCTTTGAAAAGGAAAAGAGCAGTGGTTAGAGACTGAGCCCTTTCAGTCACACTGGCCTCAAGTTATTGTACTGCTATTCAGAAGGCTGTGTGCCCGCACTAGTTACCTAACCAATAAGATGGGAGTGGCAGCTGCATCTGATCATAGTGGAGGCCGAACTTGGATCGTGTATGTCAAATACTTAGAACAATAATCAAACTGATTTTTATGAGTTTAGGTATCCAAGAGTTTGTAGATCTTGGATCTTTCTAATAGAAAATCATCTGCAGGTAATAGCACTTTTGTTTCTAGTCCTTACCTTGTTTTTTGGTTTAATGCGTGGGCCTCCGGGGCAATGGGAACTGAAGCAGTGTTGGTGAGCATCCTTGCCTCTCCCTGACTCTGACATTGACTCTTCTATTTCCATCAGCCCATCTCCCTGACTATGTCACTAAAGTTTCTGGCAAAAAGCACTAGTGACAGACATTCTTGTTAAATCCAGTCAAACCTTTTTGATCATTTTTCTTGAGTATTGGGTGGTGCTAGAATTTGGATCTGCACCATTTCTCAAAGGCCGGTGTGTTAAAGACTCGGTCCCAAGGCTGGGACTGTCGAGTGGCAATAGAAACCTCAAGAAGTGAGCTTCGTGGGAGGCTTTAGGTCCTTTGAAATGTGCCCCTCAAGGGGACGTTCAGACGAGCCTCTTCCCTTCCTCTCACTGTCATGCTTGCTGGCCATGAAGTGAACACTGCTCTACCACACTGCTCCCTAACATTTCTGCTGCTTTGCCCCAGGAAAAAGTGTTGGAGACCGAGACACAGTCCCACCTGGACAAGCCCGAACACTCCCTGCTCACCCAGCATGGATCCGATCTTAGGGCTATGCTAATGTTTGCTGAAGATAAGCCTCAGGATGTTCCAGCCCACAGGACATTCCAAGCTTATCTTAATCCTGCCCTTCCCCTCCTTACTTCCTCCTCGTAAGATAAGCCTCAGGATGTTCCAGCCCACAGGACATTCCAAGCTTATCTTAAACACGTTTTGCATGTCCTGCCCTTCCCCTCCTTACTTCCTACCTTTCTGCAAAGTATAAATGTAACGGTTTATTTCATTAAAACAGACTTTGACAACCTTTGCAAAGTCTCGCTCTTTTCTCTCGCCCATTATATTTCAGGTTTGGGGTCTCCCCTCGAAACCCACTAGTTACTGAGTCCCGCAGGATACGGGACAAAAAAGCAGCAAGGCCAGTTGATCATGCACCAGAATACAAAAACCAGGAGCCAAAGCAAATGCTTCCCCTCTCGAAGTTGGTCAGGTCAGGTATTAGTGATGGCCAGCTGATGGACAAGGCAGTGCTGGGTGTTCCTGACCACGACTGCTGCTGTTTGCCTTCATAAGTCACCAACCCTGTTACTTTCCAATACCACACTCCGTGCTCATCCAGTCCAGCCCCTGCTCTCTAAACATTCTGTCTCAAGCTCCTCTGAGGGCTATACTTCTTTGCCCTCTAAATATAACTGTAATATAAAACTGAATTCAGATGTGGAAAGAAAAGTAAAATTCCTTCATTTTGTTGGAACTAATCTGACTCTCTTCCTAAGCTCACATTCACTGGGTAATGAAAAGAAAATAACTCAATGTCCGAAGTAGTTTAAAGTGTTGTCTCGCTGGGCGTGGTGGCACACACCTTTAATCCTAGCACTTGGGAGGCAGAGGCAGGTGGATCTTTGTGAGTTCAAGGCCAGCCTGGTCTACAGAGTGAGTTCCAGGACAGCTGGGGATACAGGGAGACCCTGTCTCGAAAAGACCAAATAAATAAATAAATAAAGTGCTGTCTCAATAGTTTACAAACTGCTATTTGGTAGAGTTCAGTTGCTTCTGATTGCTGTAGGAAGTATGCCCAGGAAGTCATTTGTTCCTGCCCAAGGCAAGTGGAAGTGGCATGATTGGATAATTAGTAAATTCTGCCATTCATACAGATGTTTTCCACTTTAGCATTCAATTTTGGACACATCACTGATGGCAAGGATTCATTTCTTTGTCATGCTGTCTTTTCTAACAAAGGAGGAATGACTAATGTTATGATATCCACTTTCCTCTATGGTCTGTCTCATACTCCTGAGTGTCCTTCATAACAAATGGCTTATGAACCCACATCCGAAGCAGTTCAGTCAATTAAAAATGGCAAAAAGAGGAGAAGGTGGAAAGAAAGTCTGTGATGTCCATGTACATACTGGTACATGTATATCAACATACCCATTAGTCCTCAGCATCAGTGATAATAAAACTAGCAATAATGACTATTTTTAAATTTTTTATTTTTTTTGGTGTGTATGAATGTTTTACCTGCCTGTGTGTAAGTACATGTGTGTGTGCGCATGTGTGTGTGTGTGTGTGTGTGTGTGTATGTGTATGAATGTATTGCCTGCATGTGTGTAAGTACACTCATGCCAAGCAATGCCCAGGAGTCAGAAGAAGGTATCACATTTCCCTGGAACTGGAGTTACACACATTTGTTAGCTGCCATGTGGGCGCTGGGAATCGAACCCAGGTCCTCCACAAGAGCAGTCAGTGCTCTTAACCGTTGAGCCATCTCTCCAGCCCCTTAAGTTTTTTATTTTTATTTTATGGATATAAGTATTTTGCTTGCATGTAAGTGCACACATGCATGCAATGCCTGTGGAGGCCTTAAGAAGGTGTCTGAATCCTCCAAACCTAGACTAAACATCTAAGGGGATTTCAGCCTTATCAGAATATAGACTGCCATTTTTGGACTACCTGGGCTGTATCATGGAGGCCAGCACAGGGGTATCAAGATAAGATGTGTGCTTACTGGACTTCATTTGGGGGACCATGGGAGAGAAAGACCCCAATGTGGAGCAAAAGTACAGGATTGATGGTTGTTTGGGATTGCCAAGGAGAAACCTTCAAGCATTCCCAATGTGGAGCAAAAGTGCAGGATGGATGGTTGTTTGGGATTGCCAAGGAGGAACCTTCAAGCTCCTCCTTAAGGAAAACATGACATATTTTAGGGGGGAAAAGTCCTTCAATTCAAGTGATATGTGTATGTATGCATGCAAATATTTATGTGTATATATATATGTATATATATATATATATAACTATGTGTATATATATGTATATATACTGTAGCAATACAAGTTGGAGAAAACAACAACAAAAGAACTGAAAGAAAAAAAAACTCTGGACTCAGAAAAAGATGCAGGACATGTAGGGCAGAGTGCAGGGACTCGGGTGGGGTGGGGGACATGGAAGGG
Organism: Rhizomys pruinosus; assembly: GCA_009823505.1. Lineage (NCBI taxonomy): Eukaryota > Metazoa > Chordata > Mammalia > Rodentia > Spalacidae > Rhizomys > Rhizomys pruinosus. Next base: position 1,846,847 of record VZQC01005527.1, read on the forward strand.
GAAGCATTTGATTGAGAAATGATGTATGACTTATGGAAAAAGCTTAATAACAATATAAAAAAAAGAAGGGGTCTGGAACTAGAGTTACAAATGGTTGTTAGTTGACATGTGGGTGCTGGAAACTGAATCTGGGTTCTCTGCAGGAACAGACAGTGCTCTTAACCACTGAGCCATCTCTCCAGCCCCTTCGATTTTTTTGTTTTTGAGATAGGATCTCATGTACTCCATTTAGATCTAGAACTTGCTACATAGCTGAGGATGACCTTGAACTTGTGATTCTCCCGTCTCCACTTCCCCAGTGCTAGGATTACAGGTGTGAGTCTCCATGTCCTGCTTATCCAGTGCTGTTGATTGAACCCAGGGCTTAATCCATGCTAGACAAGTACTCTACCAACCAGCCTACATGTCCAGCCCCAATATCAACTATTCTTTAGCTGACAGTAATAATATGGGACTGAAGACAAATTCAGTGGCGATGGGGCTGATCAGGAGGACAGTCAGGGTGGAAGGGATGGGCAGACGGGGAGACTGGAAAGGAAATCATTAAATTTGCCAGCCACTCAGATATGTGCATATGACATTGTTTATATGGAACAGAGCAGCTAGCTTCAGCATCAGGTCAAAGCACCATCTTGGTAATGGGAAATACTGTTATTCCTTCAGCTTAAGATCAGGCTTGGATAAGTCTGTTGTCATTTGTCACTTTGTCACAGAGCTTAGTGGAGTTACTATATTTCTTACCCACAATGGAACAGCTCTGCTGGCATCATTAAGAACACTGAAATGTCACACCCAACACTGTACTCACAGATCAGCCTTGCAGTCACCTCCTGAAGGATTTTAGAAGCACCTAACACCTAACGTAATGCCTGGCAGAGTAAGCACTCACAGCTCATGAATGAATGAATGATGAGCTCTCAGTTCATTAAAGGGTGGTGTCTTATTCTCCCATTCCTAAATGTTTCACACAAAAAGGATTTTGGCATCCTTAATTTAGCTCTGAATAGAGAACAAATCAGAAAAAAGTCATAAGAAAATAAAAGGAGGAAGTAATAAGTGGCTGCAAATATGCTAAGACATCACATTAAGAATAGAAGCAGATAAATCGCACTTTCTGCAAAACATAATTCTGAGGACAAATGATGGGAAGTGCATCAAGAGCTTCGATGCTACCAGGACATTTCCATATAGTACACATTTACACTTATTTCTTTAAGGCTAATTCAGCAACTAATTGGAAATGCCATTTAAAGAAGGCAGAAGAGTGTGCAGTCCACAAATAACTGCAACAACGCAACTGTGCTTTGAGCAGGTGGATGCTATGATGGAACGTTAAAGGTAGGGTAGATCTGCTGTGAACCAGAATTTAAGGAATTCTTTTTTTAATTTTTTATTTATTTTTTTAAGGGATTTTCAGATCACATTAACGTTGCTCAGTTTGCCATACAATTGGGTAACTGGTGCTAGCATCCACAGATGAGGGATGCCATTCATCGTTTGTTTTTCCCAAGCAGTTAAAACCAGAGAGCAGGAAGTGCATAGAAAAGCAGAGAGGCATACCAAACAAAGAGCATGCACAAAGGTCTGTGGCCAGGGAGGGAGGGGCATGGCATATTAAAAATCTATGCCCTGAGGGTTTGGAGAGTTGGCTCAGCAGTTAAGAGCACTGACTGCTCTTGCAAAGGACCCGGGTTTGAATCCTAGCACCCACATGGCAGCTAACAGCTGTTAGAAACTCTGGCTCCAGGGGATCTGACTCCCTCTTCTGACCTCTGCTTGGGCATGGCATATCACGGGTGCACTTACATACACTCATACACCTAAAAAATAATTTAAAAAAATAGTGCTGAAGGGAACCCGGCAAGATAAACAGGGGGAGAAAGCAAGGGGCAGACCACACAAATCTTCACCAGTCGTATTAAAAGATTTAGTCTTATTATTAAGAATACTACAGAATTCCTGAAGAAAAATTCATCTCAGGGTATAGGGTGAGGGATGATATCTTGACATTTGGGTTTTGCAAAGTTCATTTTGATTGCTTTGCAAAATGGACTGAGTGGTAAGAAGCCTAATGCAGGGCGAGCAACATTTACCCTGGAGCAGTACAAACTGATGATGCTGGAAAGCTTAGAAATGAATGGTCACAGGGAAGATGGAGAGGAACAGAACTCAGAGCTATGTAAGAAACAAACTCGAGACACTGTCATACTGCCTATGCGCAAGGGGAAAAGGATGGCTTCCGGGATGACACAGGTCTCTGGTTTTGCACAGCAGATGGATGGCGGAGAATGAAATCATTCACTAATTAAGAGAACATTCGCTGGATGAAGACCAGCCTTTACACAAAGGTCCTGGGATCAGTTCAGTCTTCCTGCACTTCATGTGTTTTTTCAGATATCTAAATAGAGAAGTCAATAAAATCATTAGATGTAAAAGATCTAAAGCTTGGGGGCTGGAAAGATAGCTCAGTTCATAAGGTTCTTACTGTGCAAGGACTTGAGTTTAATCCCCAGAACTCACATTAAAAAAACTAGGTGCCCCTAAAAGCTGTAGTGGGGAGCTTAGTCCCTAGTATAACTGCACTGAAGTGGCAGTATCTTTAAGATGTATATAGAGGGCTGGAGAGATGGCTCAGCTGTTAAGAGCAGCGACTGCTCTTGCAGAGGACCCAAGTTCAATTCCCAGCACCCACATGGTGGCTAAGAACCGTCTTTAACTCCAGTTCCAGGGGAATCCGACTCCCTCTTCTGACCTCCGCGGCACTGCATGACACGGGTGCACCAAACTACATGCAGACAGTACATACATACACATAAAAATAATAAATAAATTTTAAAAAATTAAAAAAATATATATGTGTGTAGATCTTGAAGGCTGTGTCCTCAGAAGGGGTCCACACAGTTCTTACAGGGCTGAGTTACATACGGGACCTGGGCTTCCACCCACTTTGCATCCTTGCTCTTGCCATGCCTCTTCTGCACAGAGCAGCCCTCTCCACGTCGTCCTGTCGTGATACAGCCAGATCATGAAGCTTGCCTGTTGGCATTTCATCTACCAGAGTTGTTCAAATAAACCTTCTTTATTTATACATGCACACAAACACACACACACACACACACACACACACACACACAAAACAAAACAAAACAAAACAAAACAAAAACAGGGATGGTGGCACAGGCCTTTAAGCCCAGAACTTGGGAGGCAGAAGCAGGCAGATACCTATGAGACTGAGGCTAGCCCAGTCTACACAGCAAGTTGCAGATCAGACAGGCTACATGGAGACCCTGAATCAAAAAAAAAATTCAGGTGTGATGATACATGCTTATAACCTCAGAGCTGCGGATGCAGAGACAGAAGAGAAGAGTCCCTAGGATTCACTGGCCAGCTAAGTCAAATTGCGTAGCCCAGGCCAAGGAGAGATCCTGTCTCAAAAAATAAGGTGCACTCTCCTGAGGAATGACACTCAAGGCTGTTCTCCAGCTTCAACATGCATAGACATGTTTTCACACACAGACTCACAGACACAGACACAGACACACACAGACACACACAGACACAGACACACACACACACACACACACACACACACACACACACTCCAGCTCCCCTCAAATCTAGAGCTCAGGATGAACTATAAACATGATACAGTTACTGGCTTTATAGATGATAATTGAAGCCATGCACATAAATAAGGCCATCTAAGAAAGAACACAAAGTGGAAAGGAAGGGTGGGCTGGGCAAGCTGGAGTTGCCCAGGAAAGTGATTTATCATAAACCCTGTTCCATTGAATCTTGGTCTGGACAAAGTGTCATCACATATGCAAAAGCAAATGGTGGACTGTAAGCATCAAGCCTGTTGGTTATTACCACCAAATATACATTTTATAAAAATGCTCCTATGAAGTATGTTCATGCTTGTTTTATTCTCACATTCAACCATTTAACATGACACAGTATATACACAGTTATGTACTACTCAGAAAGCACAAAAGCTCTAGCATTGTGAAAGACCAGCAGCTACTAATGAGACAGAACAGCACACTGCCTCAGTGCTGTCTCATTTCCCAGTTGTTGGTCCCCACACGGAACATGAGGCACCCGCCTCCCATCCCATTTCCTTCCCTCCCTGCATTCTCTCAAAGCATTTGGAACAATTCTTTACAACCACAAAAATCTCAGACAATAACTTTTAGAAAAACCTGCTAGATTTTATCCAGACTCTCTTCAAATACACATTAACTAATTAAATGACAAAGTAACATCTTTGCTATAGAAACTGACACTTGAAATGAGAAAACACATAACACAAATAAATTTTAAATAGATTATGTCATTTTCTGCAGTTATCCTCCAAAGAACAGAATAAGTATATACAAATATACATATGTATATCTGTATAGTAGAACTGGCAAACAGGCAAAAACTTTTTCTTTTCTCTCTCCTCTCTCTCTCTCTCTCTCTCTCCCCCTCTCTCCCTCTCTCCCTCTCTCCCTCTCTCCCTCTCTCCCTCTCCTTAACCACTATCTACTTGTTGAGACCAGAGAGGAGGTACTGTAGCGGGAGTGAAAGCTCCTCCCTATAGTCTGCAAATTATTACCTGGGTACTACTAGCTCTAAGCTGGATGAACTCTCTCGGGCTTGGAACTGGCCTTTCCAAGTGTGAGGCATGATGACACAAGTCCAAGCTGCGAGCTAACTTTCCAACAACATGGCTGCCCACTAACAATGGGAAGCCAGAGTCAAGCAAAGAAATTTCCTCTCCCCCCTTGCTCCCAGGTTCTGATTTCTGTCCTATTTGGAGGTACTGTACACAGTCAATCACATGCACCTGCTGCATCTCCTCGGGGTCCATCATGATGGTTGCTAGCATGGTACCCATGGTGGTTTGAATGAGAATGTCTCCCATAGGCTCCAAGTTTTGGGACATTTTGTCTCCTGTTGGTGGCACTGTTTTTGGAGGTCTTAGAAGGTGTGGCCATGCTGGGGGAAGCTCATCACTGGAGGTGGCCAATCTTGGGTCCCACTCTGCTTCCTGTGCCTGCTTGAAGATGTGAGGCTCTGCTTTCTGCTCCTGCTTGGACACCTCCTGCTACCATGCCTCCCCACCACGATGGACTCTCATTCCCCTGGAACCATCAACTGTAAGCGCAAATAAACTCTTCCATTTAAAAGTTCCCTTGGTTGTGGTGGTTCTGTCACCACAACAGAAAAGTGACTAATCAAAGTGTCTTCTCACCTTCTTTCTTTCATTTTCATTGTTCTGGGATTTTCTCTCCAAATAAGGCTTAACTCAGTTCTCTGTAGAGACTCAGGCATCCCTAACAACCAAGGACAAAAGGAAGTATAGAATCCTGGACTGGGAGTTGACAAACACTGCTTCCCATCTTGCTGTAAATGGCTCTGCTATTAACCAGCTATTTTACCTCCAGAAACTAACATTCTGAGATGGGTAAAAAAAGGACAGTGATTAGAGGAAGAAGGGGGGGGTAGCTCTGTGACTGGTACGCCTCTTCCAGATCTGATGCTTACTGACCTTAGATCTCTGTGAGTTCAAGGCCAGCCTGGTGTACATAGAGTTCCAGGACAGCTAGGGCTGCAGGGAGACCCTGTCTCAAAAAGACCAAAAAAAAAAAAAAAAAAAAAAATTAAAATGCCAAAGCCTCAAAGAGAAGGAAGTCAGTGTTTACCATGATTTCAATTATATCCCAATTCATTTGGCCACAACAATACTTTGAATCAGCCTTAGGAAACAGAACTATTGCTGAATCCTGAGCAAAATTCTCTTAACTCTGAAACAGGGCCATATTCAGCAGCCAGTATTATTTGATATGTGACCATATCTTTTGCAACTTGACCAAATATTACAAATCCATTAAAATTAGGCCCCAGAATGACTTGAGAGTTATAAGACTGCATCTGTTCTAAGGAGAAGTTATAAATATAAGAGCATTTAAAAATCAGTAGTACTGGGGCTGGAGAGATGGCCTAGCAGTTAAGAGCACCGACTGCTCTTGCAGAAGACTCGGGTTCGATCCCCAGCACCCACATGGCAGCTGAGAACCGTCTTTAACTCCAGTTCCAGGGGAATCCGACGCCCTCTTCTGACCTCCGCGGCATTGCATGACAGGTGCATAGACCTACATGCAGACAATACATTCATACACATAAAAAAAAAAAAAATCAGTAGTACTGAGTGAAGGGAGCTGGTTTCAAAAGACCACATATGGTATGAGTCCATTTACATGAAATGTTCAACGGCAGCAAATCTGCAGGAACAGAAAGTGGATTGGTGGTTTGCCTAGACTGGGAATTGGGAAAGCAGAGAATGAATGCTAATAGACATACGGTTTCTTTTGGCAGAGAGGAAAATATTTTAAAATTAGATTGTGGGTGACAGTTGCACAGCTCTGTGAATACAATAAAAACCATGAACGTGTGATGTGTGAATTACATCTTAAGAAAGCTGTTTTGTGTGTGTGTGTGCTTTTTGAGACAGGGTCTCCCTGTAGCCCCAGCTGGCCTTGAACTCAGAGATTTGCCTGCCTCTGCCTCCCCAGTGCTAGGATTAAAGGCGTGCGCAGCCACGCCTGGCAAAGAAAGATGTTTTTTTTTTTTTTTTTTTAAATATATATAGAAAGGGTCTCAAAAAAAAAAAAAGAAAGAAAGAAAGAAAGAAAGAAAGAAAGAAAGAAAGAAAGAAAGGGTCTCCCTGTACCCTCAGCTGGCCTGGAATTCACTATGTAGGCCAGCCTGGCCTCAATCTCACAGAGATCTGCCTGCCTCTATTTCACCGAGTTCTGGGATTAAAGGTGAGCTTGGCTACAAAAGTTTTTTTTTGGTCTTTTTGAGACATGGTCTCTGTAGGCCCAGCTGGACTAGAACTTGCTATGTAGACCAGGCTGCCCTTGAACTCCACCTGCCTCTGCCAGCATACCTGGAGAAAGCTGTTTTTAAGAGAAACAAGTATTGCATGCTTTTTCATGTGTAAACTCTAGATTAATGATACATACATATATATATATGTATATGGAATTAAAGCAGAAGGTTTTACTTATGGGGAGGAAAAGGACTTGTAGGGGGCACAAGAGGTCAGTGGGGGGTTCAGTCAGAGCAAAGTACAATGATACACATGTATGAAAAAGTCCTGATGAAATTCATTATTTTGTATACTAGCTTTAAAAAGCAGGAAAAATATCACTGGAAAAATACTGGGCTGTTTCATTGTGAGGCATGAATTGATGACAAAAATGTGTGAGAAATAAAGGGGCATTTTTCTTTGAGGACAGCACACTGTAAAGATTATATCTTTTAACTTGTATATTTTTTAAAGACTTAAAGAGAGAAACACACAGTAACTTTACTGGGTTTCTGCCTGACACTAAATTTTCTCATGCAGCAAGAGCTAGATATGGGGGGGGGGGGACAAGTCAAGGGGAAACTCAGGAACTTATGCCACTGGCCAGAGTTTAATGTAAGCAGGAGCAAAAAGACATATCTGGTGGGATTCTTACCTAGTATTCACCTCAGGCTGCAAGAGGACCTGGCAAAGAGTGGATTACATCAGTCAACAAAATCCTTCCAAGGCAACAATATAAGGCATGCCGTAAGAGCTCTAGAGAACAGGAGAAGATGATACAAACAGAGTCTCATTCTCTCTGATTTAGTACGAGAGAGTACAAGTGTACTGCAACGCGGGGTGAACACATGCAATGATGGGGCCTGGGCAGGTATTAGACAGGTTAAAGGAGGCTTCATAGAACTAGAATTTTCTGTCGGCCTCAAACATCTGGAACTATCAGTTGAATGAATATGCTTCTGTATCCTGGAAAACAGTCCATTTTAGGAGAACAATAAATATAAAAAAAGAAATGACCTTTCCCTGTTCAAAACTTTTAGTATGGGCCTCAGACTTCAGGAGAGACAAAGGAAAGCCATGGAGAGCTAGTCTCCAGATGAGTCTCTGGCCACACATTCAGAACACCCTTTCTTTAAACCACTAAGTTTCAGAACTAGCTCCTGACTCAGGATTGTAAGAACATTCAAAAGTGCTGAAGAGCCACAGGCTGATGGGATGGGTGTGTGAGGGAAAAGCTTTCCACTGACTGCTGACAGGAGAAGAGAAGGAAGGAACAGACATAAAGGTAAATGGAGAGCACTGTCAGGCAGCAAGAGAGACTGGATGCGGAAGCAGACTGAACATGATGACAAGGCAGGACGCGAGGCTGTGCAAGAGCAGGAAAGAAACTCATTCTACAGTCTGCTGGCAAAGAGCAGCTTACAAATAGCCCTTGAAAACAGGAGGGGCGACACACATACAGAGAGAGAGAGAGAGAGAGAGAGAGAGAGAGAGAGAGAGGACAAGGACATGCTCTTTAGTACCCACACTAGGTGAACACTCAGAAGCCTGCCAACAGAGCAATGTAGGGTCCCACGGGAGAAGGGCCTGCGACAGCTGAGGACTCTACAGTGATAAACCAAATCAGGCACCTTCCTGCCCTGTACCATATGCACCCACAACACGGAACACCAATGTTCCCAAACATGACCTTGGATTAAGAGAAGATCAAACTACGATAGATGTTTTAGAAATGTTTTATTTTTTAAATATAAGTCAAAATATTTGGAAGCATAAGCCATCAAACTCTCAACTGTATAGGCTTGTATTTACATTATTTAGAGTCTAAATGGTTTAGTCCCTAGTGATCTAGGTCACTAGAAATTTCATTCCATAATGGAACAAGAGGACGGATAACCCAGAGGTAGAAGGGGCAATTAATCCTATAAGGAAAACTCGAGATATGTCAGAAGCCATCTAGCTGCATGAAAGAGTAAAGAAGAAGGAGAACAGAAGGATGAAGAGGCCAAGGAGGAAGAGGAGGAAGAGATATCATCATCATCATCATCCCTGGCCTATCAACTTTTCTTTAAATCTGAATCTCAGAATACTTAAAGAGCCTGCGCTCTGAGATATGAATTAAAACAGGCCCCTCAACTCAGTATTTCACATCCTTTAAGAAATACAAATAAGTGGGCTGGAGAGATGGCTCAGAGGTTCAGCCTGTTCCTGCTAAGGATCCAGGCTCAGTTTCCAGCACCCAAATGGCAGCTCACAGCTATCTGTAATTCCAGTTCCAAGGGATCTGATGCCCTCTTCTAGCTACCTGGAATTGCATGCACATGGTATGCTTACATACATGCAGGCAAAATAAATGAAATAAATAATAAATTAACTAAGACAAAGAAATACAAATAAAACAACACAACAGAGGTAGGTTCCCTGGTAGGGCCTATGACCTCCACAGCCATGGGTTTTGACCAGGCTTACTGTACCAGGCTTGAATTTCTCCTGTGGAGTGGGCCCAAAATCCAATCAGAAAGCAGCTGGCTACCCTTTTAACAGTCATACCATTATTACACCAGTTGACACATCTTGCTTGGTGAGTTGGTATTGTAGTCACAGCTGGGTAAGACTGCAATGACTTGTCTTCCCGCATAGCACCTGCATAGCACGTTCTGTCACTATGAAAGCTAGCCAGCGTGGGAGGGGGGAGAGGGTGGTATACAGGGAGAACTTCCGAGTCAGTTCCAGCTTTATTTCTCTGTATTTTGCAACCAAAAGTGTGTGGTGTCTTTAGTAGTAGGGTTCATCATCTACTTGGTGTGAACAGCTAAGGGGAATGGCACAAGCTTATATTGTATGTATGGGGGTCATCGTATTGCTAAATGGACATCACGCCAAACTGCCCTCTGAATACTGATGTACATGCCAATAGATTAGTGCTGCTCTCAGTCTTGGTCAGATAAGCCTCGGTTTGTAGTGTGGGGGGGTTAATGCAGAGATTCATGACTAGTTAATGTGCTGAAAACAAGTGACTATTGAGGGCCCAGTTGGAAAACTCCTCCAAGGCTAGGGGGCATCACAGAAGAGAGAGTGGAAAGAATAGAAGAGTTGGAGGATGGGAAGGAGTGCTGTAAATGCCGTCTTCCGGACATGATGTGGCATGTTGTGCTTATCTGCACAAGACCTGCACAAGAGGGAGCCCATCAGCACTCCATCAGGGATAAGGGACAGGTTCATAAGAACCCAGACCAACCTGAGGGGCTACAGGTTGCTGAGGGTTGCGGGGGAAGGAGCATCACAGTCTACGTTGGTGTACATTGGGTTGGTAGGGTTGTTCAAGTAGGCAACTCTAATTCAACACACACAGATACACATACGCTCAGACCCACACATGAGAGAGAGAGAGACAGAGAGATAGAGAGACAGAGAGAGACAGAGATCAGAGAGAGACATGAAAGTAGGAGGGGGGAATGTAGGAAGAAGTAAGGATTCAGTAGGAAGGGAGAGGACACTGTGAGGAGGTGGTAATCAAAGAACACTGTGTGTGTGTGTGTGTGTGTGTGTGTATGAAAGAATAAATAATTTTTCTTAAAAAAGAAATACAAGCTCAGGGAACAGGAAGGAACTGCTTCATGTTCCTCCGCACTTAAGAAGGAACATCTGGTATATAATATAAATCTTCCAAACTGCAGTGTTCTTTCTAACTTTCACGAGGTACCAGCTGCTGCTCTGGTGAATTCAGAATAGTGGGCACTACGGTGCTACATTTTCCAGCTCTTGACAAAGACACATCAGTGGGCAAATCCTATGTCCGTCCTACCTGTCTACCTCTTGTGATTTACAGGTATTTCATTGTTTGCTTTCCTCCCAGTTCTCAGGACACAGACATGCCAGAGTCTCCTGATATCATAGGCACAGTCCTTGGACTCCCTCACAGCCAACTTATAGGGACAGATTTGTGTGAGAAGTTTCAAGGCACTTGGAAGAGATTATGATTTTAGTAAAGGCTTGTACAGACTGTAATGCCCACACCTGCTCCCAGAGGCCCATTCTTAAAAACACTGTAGGGTGGCCCTAGACTTTACCCAGATAAAGAGCAGTAAAGGTCTAACAATTTGTCACTGTTAGTCCACCCTTTAGCCAGACTACTGTTATTTACCTTTGTATTCTGAATTACTCGGGGCTTCTGGTAAGCCATAAATGCATGATCAACTTAGCCTATCACATCAATATAGTTACACCTGCCAAAAGAGAATTCCATAAAGTTTGGTGATTGAACCAAATTATTTTCCTAACAATATTATTATTTGTTGTATTTAAATATTCTGGGATGGATGTTGAAGGCTCTTTGTTTTAAACTTCTAGCCTTTTCCTGGTCTTGTCTAGTAGCAAGATGTATTTACATTTTTTTCATTTGTTAACCCCTCAAGGAAACTAGCAATCCTCTAGTGATATAGTTTCCAAATGAGCACTCAGCAGTCAGTTGCTTCCAGCACATAAGCGAGTTATGAGTCTCTGCATTACACATCACAAAGTGAAGCCTCTCTGACTACCACTTTCTGATACAAATAATATGTCCATCTCAATGACAGCATGCAAATCATTTGCTGATAAAAGCGTGCAGGAACACATGTTCAGAGAAACGACAGTGCATTCTTCCCCTGACTATGTCTCTTCTTTGTTTTCTTCACACCATGGTCTTGTGAGGAAATAGCTGCCAGACTGCCAGGTCCATGGGGAAGACATGAGAATTAGACACATATACAGGAAACAGTTTAAGTAGTCCTGTTACAAGACATATGGGCAATAGTCTATGCTACTGCTGTAGTGAATTTGTCACTGATTTTATTGGTGCAGAGAAAGACTATTTTTTGATCAGAGATGCTTTTCATTTGTCAATAAACTCATTGAGCAGCAATAAACACGCTTAAAATGTATATACTTAAAGAAAATTTCAGATTTCTTCTTCAAGTAACTTACTTATAAATACACAGATGATAGAACATGTTTGTTGATACCTTCTATATATAACACGGGCCATGAAGATGTCACTGTTCATTCGTATTACAAATGAAAACATGTTTCTGAAGAAACATTATGGATCAGTATCTACTTCAAAAGTTAGCAGCCATGTATTCAAATAAATAAGAAAATGGCTACTGGGTGATGGGAGCCATATTTCTCAATGTTAAAGAGAGGAAATAAGGGACTGGACTAGAGCCCAAGATGGATTTCTCAACCATATGCAAAGATGAACTCAAAGTATGCTCAAGATTTAAATTTCAGATATCAAACTGCAGAAGTAGAAGAAAACAGGAAAAAACCCACCACTATATAAGTCTGGGCAAAAAGGACTCCATTAATGGAAAAGCTTCTGCAAGGTGAAGCAAACAATAAAACAAAGAAAGACAACTCACAGAACAGGAGAGAGTATTTGCAAGTCATGCATCCCATAATGGCCTAAAATCCAAAGCAAATAAGCAAGTCGAACAACTCAGTAGCAAGAAGCAATGTGATTTTATTTATTTATTTATTTTTTTGTCTTTTCGAGACAGGGTCTCCCTGTAGCCCCAGCTGTCCTGGAACTCACTCCGTAGACCAGGCTGGCTTTGAACTCACAAAGATCTGCCTGCCTCTGCCTCCCAAGTGCTAGGATTAAAGGCGTGCGCCACCACGCCCAGCAGCAATGTGATTTTAAAGTAGGCAATGGACCTGAATAGATGCTTTTTTCTTTTTTAATTTTATTTTATATGTATGAATGCTTTGCCTGCATGTGTGGCCATGTGCCACATGCGTACAGCACCCACAGAAATCAGAAGAGGACATCAGATCCCCTGGAACCGGAGATGGTTGTTAGCCACCATGTGGGTGCCGGGAACTGAACCCAGGTCTTTGCAAGAGCTGCCAGTGGTCTTAACCACTGAGCCATCTTTCCAGCCCCTGAAAAGACATTTCCTAAAAGACATGAAGTCCGCCAGTGGATACATGACAAAATGTTAAACACAAGTCACTAACACTACATCAAGCCGTCATTTCATGATGTTGGAATGGCTACTGTCAAAAAGATAATTTTTTAAAAAAGGTATATGACTGATTCAGTTATCTTTTTCTTCTTGAGTGAGCACTGGTTATTTAAATCCCTCAAAGTAACCATTTCATTTAGGTTTGCAAACCTTACTGGCATACAGTCATGTATTTAAACATTAAAATATGGAAAGTAACCTGCTATAAAGTCTAACAAAGTATAAAAATGATTTTTCATTCATGAAGTTAATACCTGGAGATTATATAATGTTAATTATTCAGAGAATCATTTTTACTTTGAAAAGTGAAAGGTTGGCTAGCGGTAGAGCTCAGGGGTCCACCCCATGTGGGGCAAGTTCAAGGTCCTGTTTAAATTCCCGTAACTAAACTGAGAAGTAAAAGAGGACTAGGGATGTAGCTCAGCAGTAGAGCACTTGCCTAGAATGCACAAGGCCCTGGGATCCCTCATCAGCACCACAAACTTAATGAAATAAAAATTCAACTTTCTGAATGAAAAGATAATAAATTATATCATTGACTTAGGTATAACTCCCTTCCTCAGATCAAGGGAACTTTCTACATCTTTCAATGACTTTATTGACTTTGAAACTCATCTTAAGGAGGGACAGGAAGAATAATAGGTAGTGGCAAATATGAACAAAGTTCAATAAAATATATGTGTAAAAATGTTATAATAAAATCCATTATTGTGCACAATAAAAATTAATACAGGGGCTGGAGAGATGGCCTAGTGGTTAAGAGTGCTGACTGCTCTTGCAGAGGACCCGGGTTCAATCCCCAGCACCCACATGGTGGCTGAAAACTGTCTGTAACTCCAATTCCAGGAGAACTCCAGTTCCAGGGAAATCCGACACCCTCTTCTGACCTCAGCGGCATTGCACAACACGGGTGCACAAACCTACATGCAGACAGTATATTCATACACATAAAAAATAAATAAAATAAAAAATTAATACAAAGAAAAACAGGAAAAAAAATCCCATCTTAGATAATCCTAGAAGAATCCAATAAACAAGAGATCCACAGATGAACTCCTTGGGATTTGATTAAGGAAGTATCTGAAATAAGCTAAGAAAAAACTGGACTAGTCAATAAATGGGTGAGACAATAGGCATTCCATTTGGAAACTCACTTACACACACACACACAAACACACACATAATTAGCTATAACTAGATCCCCACCTCACATTATACTTAGAAAGAAATAAACTCCAGGGGCTGGAGAGATGGTTCAGCGGTTAAGAGCATCGACTGCTCTTGTAGAGGACCTAGGTTCAATTCCCAGCACCCTCATGGTGGGTAAGAACCGTCTGTAACTCCAGTTCCAGGGGAATATCATGCCCTCTTCTGACCTCCGCAGCATTGCACGACATGGGTGCACCAACCTACATGCAGACAATACACTCATACACATAAAAAATAAATCATTAAAAAAAAAACCTTAAAAAATAAAAGTTACTTAAAAAAAAAAGAAATAAATTCCAAATAGATGAAATACCTAGAGACTTATATTTTTAGTATTTGTGGTGGTTTGAGTGAGAATGTCCCCCACAGGCTTCAAGTATTCAGACATTTTGTCCCTAGTTGGTGGCGCTGTTTTAGGAGGTCTTAGAAGGTGTGGCCATAATGGAGGAAGTACGTCACTGGGAGGGGGATTAGAGAGTTCAAAACGCCTTGCCAGGCTCCAGTCATTCTCTCTGCTTCCTGTGCCCACTTGAAGATGTGAACCTCGGCTTTCTGCTCTGGCTCCTCCCAACATGCCTCCCCGCCACAATGGACTCTTAATTCTCTGGAACCGTCAGTCATAAGCTCAAACAAACTCTTCCTTTTGTAAGTTCCCTTGGTCATGGTAGTTTTATCATAGCAACAGAACAGTGACCAATACAATATTTTATTCATTATTTTTGCTTTATCTATATGAGTATATCACCTACATGTAAGTGTCATGCATTGCCAGCATAGGCCAGAAGAGGGCACTGGATCCCCTGGAACATAAGTTATGGATGGTTGTTAGCTGGCCATATGGGTTTTGGGATTTGAATCCAGGTCCTCTGTAAGAAGAGCCAGTGCTCCTGACAGTGAGCCATCTCTCCAGGCCCCCAGACATATATTTGAAAAGACTGATGAAGTTGATATTTTAAAAATATTTTATGTATTATTTTTATTTAATGTGTATGAGTGTTTTGCCTAGATGTGTGTAAGTGCACCATGCCTGTAGAGGCCAGAAGAGGGTGTCAGATCCCTGGAACTGAAACTAATGGACAGTTGTTAGATTCCCAGGTCCTCCGGAAGTGCAGCTAGCGCCCTTATCCACTGAGCCATTTCTCCAGTCACAAATTACATATTTTATAAAACCAAATACATCATAAACTTAAAAGAAACAGCAGATTGAGAAGAACTGCAGGGCACATAACACAAGAAATAATATATAGACTTTTTGAGACAAACTATCTCAAATCAGCAAGAAAATAGCTATTAATGGAAGATGAAATTCATGTGTCCAATAAACATGAAAAGATGACCAACCTCATTAGTAATCAGGAAATTACAAATTAAACCCACCACACAGGCACACAGGAAACTTGCCAATATCAAGTAGAGATGAGGAAGTGGTGAGAAAGAGATATTGTATTATCAGTTTGAAGAATAATGTCACAGTACCCAATAGAGTCGAAAATAAGCACATCTTATTGCCCAGAAAGTTCAATTCGAGGAACAGAAGTATATAGAATGACACTGTTAAACAGAAATGTGAAGCAAACCACATAAATAATTTTACATGTTTCAGAAGCCAAATCAAAGAAAGGTGAAAGGTAAAGTGAATTTTAATAATATGTTACTTAACCTTGTACTATTTAAAATAATATAATTTCAGCATGTAATTAACAGTCAACATTTTATAATAATTTAGCTGCTAATTTCACATTTCTTTTTCATTTTAAATGATGAATCTTCAGAATTCTGGTGTGTACTTTATACTTACAAATGCCCAAGAAGCATGGGACTAGAGTTACACATGGCTGTGGTGTTGGGTAACAGTGCTGGAGTCTCAGTCCTAAGGCATCAGTATCACCTCGGATCTTGGCAGAGATGCAGATTCTGTGCCCAAATTCAGACCTTACAGAACTTGAAACCTGCGGTCTTACAAGATTACCATGTGAGCCACATAAATGGTGATCTGTGCGACAGTGCCCCAGTGCAGAGCTTCCTAGTACTTGTGAGATGCCAAGGTGGTACAAGCATGCTTACATGAGGGTTCCTTCATCCCTGGGAGATGACAGTTGGGTGGTTAGCCAGAGACTCTACCATTTCTTCTCCTCCGTTTACCATGGTATATCATGCAAAAACCTACTTTTTGAGAAAGGGTCTCCCTTTAGTCCCAGCTGGCCTAGAACTCGGTATGTACACCAGGCTGGCCTTGAACTCAGAGAGATCCACCTGCCTCTGTCTCCCGAGTGCTGGGATACATCATGGATCTTTAACTTTGATTTACTCATTAAAAACATGGAATAGATCAGGCCAAATTGATGATAGTTATGGCCTTCAGGGAGGGAAAGCAAAATATAGAACCAAAGGGGGAGGCAGGAGAATTCTGAGTTCAAGACCACTCTGGACTACATAGTGAGAGCCTACCCCCAAAAGGAGGAAGAGTAGAGGAAGAAGGGGGATAGGACATAGAATTGAGGGGAGAACACAAGAGGCATCAACTTTATCATCTTCAGCTCTAGAAGGTTTAGCTCGGTGACAGAGCTGGCATGCAGGAAGCCTTGGGCACAGTTCCTGGTACTAAAAAAGAAAAGACATTTCTTAAAGCAAACACAAAAAAGTTCATATCTGTTCCAGAATGCAAAGAATTTGGTGTATAGGAGTGTTTTAATATCCTTGAATGTGTTTAGATTAGGGGAGTTATTTTTCAAGAAAAATAAACCCAAGTAGACAAAATTATAAATAAATACAGATTCTATTTCAAACATCAGAAGTATATGGATCCTAGCACTTGGGAGGCAGAGGTAGGCACATCTCTGTGAGTTCAAGGCCAGCCTGGTCTACAGAGTGAATTCCAGGACAGCTGGGGCTACAGGGAGACCCTGTCTCAAAAAGACAAAAAAAAAAAAAATATATAGAATGACAGGTCTTCCTCAATTTCACTCTTTTCCTTAAGTTCATCATAGTTGAAACTTTATCATAATATTTCAAATGCTTTCTGATATATTTACAGATAGATAACTCCTATAAACTAACTTTAAAATTTTTAAGTACTGAACATATTTTCTGATACCTGCTCTTCTAATCTGATAGTATACTGTAGACATCTTTCCTTGCTCGAATATATGTCATATATATATATATATATATATATATATATATGATACG
>VZQC01005527.1:1866021-1896073 GCA_009823505.1 Rhizomys pruinosus
GATTCAGTCTGTCAGTTAAGGTGACTTTGCATCCTTCCATTCCAACAGCTCCACATTTTAACTCTTCAAATTTTAGAAATCAGCAGCAAATCTGCTACAGACTGCTTAATTTCAAAGAACAGTGCACAGTACAGACAAAGCACCTTCTCTGGTTCACCTTCCACTGCCTAGACATATTTTTTACATAATGTTTTTTTCCAAATTTTCCTCCAGAATATTTTATTTATTTTATTTTTTTATTTTTAAATTTATTTTTATTTTTATTTTTGGTCTTTTCGAGACAGGGTCTCCCTGTAGCCCCAGCTGTCCTGGAACACGCTCTGTAGACCAGGCTGGCCTTGAATTCACAAAGATCCGCCTGCCTCTGCCTCCCAAGTGCTAGGATTAAAGACGTGTGCCACCACGCCTGGCTTATTTTTTTTTATTTATTTTTTTTTTATACTCAGTGAATGGATAAAGTGAATCATCATTTCAATATTTTAAATTCTTATAAAATCAATTCAGAAAATACTCATTCAAGAAATAAATTCAAAGAATACGTAAGACATCTAAAGCCCTGGGTCAGTAGCTGCAGAGGGTCCAGAGATAGATAAGCCTCTAGTCTTGCCTTCAGGAACCTTATTTATTTTAAATAGCCATAATTTTAAATATTTTAATTATTTTTATTTTATGTGTATAACTGCATTGCCTGCATGTGTGTAAGTGCACCCATATCATGCAATGCCCGTGGAGTCAGAAGGCATCAGATTCCCTTGGAACTGGAGTTATGGAAGGTTGTTAGCCACCATGTGGGTGCTGGGAATCGAACCAGGGTTCTCTGCAAGAGCAGTCTGTGCTCTTAACTGCTGAGCCATCTCTTCACCCCCAATAATCTTAAGTCAGAATAATACAAATCACAGAATAACAGGGGTCATAGCAAAGTTTGTAATATCATAGGGCTTTAGAGATTGGAGAGTGCCCCCTGGTGGAAGGGTGAGGACCATATCAAAAGAGACTTCAAGGCATCTGAGTTTTAGCCATACTTCCACAGGAAGAAGTGAAGGAAGACAGGCCTTTGGGGGCATTATGAGCAAACTAGTGTGATGGAGTGCCAGGGAAGAGCTGCCCAGATCTCCCAGAGTTGGGAAACATGTCTTAAAGGGCTCTTAATATTAGGGTGGGGAGTCTGAAGTTTACTCCGAACTGAATGAGTCATCATAAGTATTTGGACAGAACTTGATGACAAGAACTTCACTTGGGAAGATTCACTTAATGAAAAGTCTATGAGAGAATTAAAGTGGAAGTCTGTGAGCTTGGAGACCACTGCAATAACTCAGGAGAAACCAAGAAGCTCCTCTAAGGCTGAGAATAAAGAGAAGTCATCAAAGACCTTGGAGGAATAAAAAGAAAATAAAGTTGAGCAAAGTCACGCCCCCAATCTTGAATAGAGCAGCAAAGTTATGAAGGCAACTCTGGGACTGCAGGCATGCACCACCAACTTGTATCTAAACAATTTCAAAAGATTTTATTTTATGTGTATGAGTGTCATCTGCATGTATGTATGTATGTATGTATGTGTATGTATGTATGTGCACCACATGAGTGCAGTGACTGTAGGAGCCAGAAGAGGGCATTAGATCTGCTGATAATGGAGTTACAGATAACTGGGAGCTGCCATGTGGGTGCTGGAACTGAACCTGGGTCCTCTACAAGAGCAGCCAGTGCTCTTAACCTCTGACCCATCTCACTAGGCCTCAATTGTTTTTAATTTCAAAGGATAGTATGGCAAGAGAAGTGAAGGTGAAAATACCCAGAAACGTAGGAAACTGAGAGGACATAAACTGAGGAGTTTATAACAAAGACCCTCAACTTTCTCAAGAAGGAAGAAGCGACAAGGGAGCTAGAGAGAGAGTAGGGACTTGTCAATGGGAAAAGCCTGGGAAAGCGTATGCAGTTGGATGAAAAATCTGACAAACACTTGTGCTTCAAGACATTTTCTTGATCTGAATGGACTGCTATAAAAAAACTACAAGCTGGGAAATTCATAAGCAGCATAAACACTGTCCACAGCTCTGAAGACCAAAGTTCAAGGTCAAGATGCCAGCAGACGTGAGGCCAGGCGGGACTTCGTGGCTGCACCGGGCTTTTAATGACCATGCTTGAGCCTCTTTTTATAAAGATGCTAAACCCATTCACAATTGAGGAGTCCCACTGCCTACTCACACCCGAAAGTTCCCTCCTCCTGATACCTGATACCGTAGCATGTGAAATTAAGTTTCTAACATATGAATTTTGAGGAAATATAGTTATTGATTTTCACACTTTAAACAAGTAAATTTTATAGCATGTCTTAAAAAAGATGCTAGGCAGTAGTGAGTTTAGACAATATTTTGTTCTAGAACTATTCAGAATGGAATCAAGACTTTCTCAAACTATAAGTCACATAATATAATAAGTCACATAAATTAGGCTAAAAGCAGGAACGGAAGGGGCACAGGAATGAATAATTTAAAATAGCATAGAAGATGGCAGACTCCTTCATATTCCAACAGAAACTGGGCGTGGTGGTGCATGCCTGTGATCCCAGCACTTGGGAGGTAGAGGCAGGTGGATCTCTTTGAGCTCAAAGCCAGTCTGATCTATATAGTGAGTTCCAGGACAGCTCAGAGAGATGGAATCTTATGTTCACAAAATTCCTTTACACATATGTTCCCAACAGCTTATCCATAGTAATTGAAAAGTAGAGACCACCAGGTGTGGTGGTGCACGCCTTTAATCCTAGCACTCAGAGGCAGGTGGATCTTTGTGAGTTCAAGGCCAGCCTGGTCTACATAGTGAGTTCCAGGACAGCTGGAGCTACAGGGAGACCCTGTCTCGAAAAGACCAGAGAGAGAGAGAGAGAGAGAGAGAGAGAGAGAGAGAGAGAGAGAGAGAGAACAAATGATAAAATCTTAAAGGGAAAGCCAGGTGTGGTGGGGCACACCTTCAATCCCAGGACTCAGGAGGCAGAAGTTGGTGGATATTCCTGAAATAGGGGCCAGCCTGGTCTACATGGTGAGTTCTAGGCCAGCTGGGGCTACAGGGAGACCCTGTCTCAAAGAAAAAGAAAGAAAGAAAGAAAGAAAGAAGGAAAGAAAGAAAGAAAGAAAGAAAGAAAGAAAGAAATAGAGAGAGAGAGAAAGAGAGAGAGAAAGAAAGAGAGAGAGAGACATAGAGAGAGACACACACACACACACAGAGACAGAGAGAGAGAAAGAGAAAGAAAGGTCTTAGGGCAGGAAGTGGAGGGTAGGTGTCTTACAGGAATTAAAAGTTAGTTGTACACAGGAGAAAAGTCAGCTTTGGTAGAGGTTTGTACAAAGGTGCAGAAATATGAAATGTCAGGGTATGTAAAAAAACGAGGGTGCTTTGTCCTGGTCTGACTGGTTTGAGCCTGGGGTTTGGAGCAGACGGAGGCCTGCGGCCCCAGGCCTGCTCCCCACACTCACTGGCTCTGTACCTCTGACCTTAAACCTTTTCATTTTGAAATAATTACAGAATCCACAGAAAGCTGCAAAGACTGCAGAGCCTTCGTTCCCTTTCTTCCAGTGATTTTATCTTCCGTAATTACAGAGCAGGATGAAGAGCAGGAATTTGAAATGGCTACAATGTTTATGAGTTCTCTCATTTCCTGGTGTAGATGAGCACAGCCCCCACTGTGGTCAGCAACCGCAGAGATCCCCCTGGTGCTCCATCCCACCGTGCCAGCCCCTATCTGCTTTTCATCTTTCTTTCATCTCAAAGTCTGCAATTTTTTGAGATTTCATCTTGGCATATGTCATAATGTTCCTCAGGTCCACCATGCTTTCTTGGCATCTGTCAGTCATAATGCTCCTCAGGTCCACCATGCTTTCTTGGCATCTGTCAGTCATAATGCTCCTCAGGTCCACCATGCTTTCTTGGCACCTGTCANTGTTGTGGCTATTCGGGGTCTTTTGTTTTTCCAAATGAAATTAAGGACTTTTTTTTCCAAGCCTGTGAAGAAACTCTTGGGGATTTTAATTGGGATTGCATTAAATATGTACAAGAGTTTAGGTAGAATGGACATTTTTACTATGTAGAGGTAGAGTCTTGAAGTACCCTGTGTATGGCCCTGGCATCCAATTGCCAGCACTGAAGAAAACAAAACTGAGCCAAACTTGTCAGTTTTGAACAGTAATCTTTGGCCTTTTTGAACTTTGAAAAAAATGTTCAGCCCCTCCTCACACAGTAGGTCCATTAATTTGGCACTTGCAGAGAGTTTAGTCTTATGTGTTTCTCTCTCTCTTCTTAAGATTTATTTTTATTTATGCGTATGTGGGTATGTCTACATGAGTGTATGTCACATGTATGCCATGTCTACGGAGGCTAAAAGACAATGTTGGATCCCTGGAGCTGGAGTTACAGGGTATTGTGAGTGAACCTGGGTGCTGGGAACTGAAGTCAGGTCCTCTGGAAGAACAGCAAGTGCTCTTAACTGCTAAGCCATCTCTCCAGCTCCTGCTTCCTTCTCATCATGTAATCTGGGACACGTCTTTCTGAGCATGTTCTTTATCTTAAAGTTAGGGTTTCAGGCCAGTATGGGGTGCCGCATGCCTTTAATCCCAGCACTCAGGAGGCAGAAAAAGTTAGGGTTTCAGATAAAAAAAATCTCTAAGGGGATTAAGGGGTTTGGCCTCACTGGTCAGAACCTGGTCTTACTTTGGGTAGTTAATCTTAGTCACCCTTCCATAGCAGTTTCCTGCCTCATTACCCGCTGGCTGCCTCCCTCTGAACATGTTCCAGGTGGTTCACACCCTTCTTATAATTTGAAACCCTGAATAAAACACAAAACTAAAGTTCTGGTAACAACAGTCAAGTGAGCAAAACTCTGTATCCCCCCTAATACAACTTAATCTGAGTATCTGAGGCTAATATGCTAACACCTTGTTAAGCCAGGCTTATAGCCAAGGAAAACCTCTGGGTCTTCTCTCATAAAATGCTACTTATTCAGTTGGATTTTGTTGTGCTGGTTTGGTTCTTTGTCGTTTTGTGGTGAGGGGGCTTGAATCCAGGGCCCCATGCATCCTAGCCAGGCAGTCTACCAGAGCACTACTTGTAGCCCACTTCCTCATCTTATATAATCCCAACTTGATTTTTAGAACCTAAGTTCAGGATTCTATCTCTGTTCCATAATTTTAGCCTATGGATCTAAATATACTACTTAAGACGCAATGACCACATCTTTCAGCCTAATAAAAAAAAATCATAAGCTGAAGATGCTAAAACCTATGATATATGTGGCATGCATATGTGCATATTTTGGAGTGATGCATATTGGAAGGAATAACAACAACAACAACAATAACAGAAAAGACTGTGTCTTTAAACAGCACTAATAGTTATGGTAGGTTACTTTGGTATAGACACATATGTTTGGATGATATGTTAATCCATGAATTACATTTTTTCCTGTTAAATATGACAGGGTCTTACTGTGGCTTATAACATCTCCTAACCTGTAGAGGATGTAAGCTTGTGGCATCAGCCATGGGTTATTCCTCCAAGGAGAGAGCCAATAGAGAGCCAATTAGGTTTGGGATATACAAACATATAGCTGATGGCCTATGGCTTCCTCTTCGTGCTGTCACAGTATTTTTCCAGTCAGTACGTATCGTGGTGCGACGTTAGTCTTTTTGACTCAAGGGAATCCGTATTTCTTTATTGGTTTAGTAGTGCCTTGGTACACTCTCTGGTAATCCAGAGACCATACGGTACACTTGAATGTTGATCCTCAATACACTTTCCCCATGTAACTATCAGGTCTTTCGCAGCAGGGCCTTATCGCCTCTCTTCTTGCAGGTATCCCCATTTGAGGCAAGGCTGTTTAAATACCATATATCGTAATCTTGTGCTTTCATTTAGTAGATCGAGAAAGGTTATTCCTGACCAAACTGTCAGCCCATGAAGGAAACAGCCAGGAATTGCAGAGAGCGACTGTTTTTGCTGTGCGTTCATCGTCCAACTGTCCCTTTTCTAAGTCTAGGGAACAATCTTCAGAAGAAGGGGAGTGGTAGAATGTAAAAAAAAAAAGGGCCCTTGCGATTGGGGGGGGTGAATGGTGAAACTAAACAGTTGGTGATCCAGTTTTGCCAACACCACTTGCTGAAGATGCTGCTTTCCTCCCATTGATGTCTTCCTGTGGCCCCCTGCGTGTCAAATTTGAGAGTCGGCTGAAAATTGATAGTGCTCAAGTTGGATCTTCGGTTTTGGTTCCGTGGTACCATACCATGCTGTTTTTAGACTATAGCCTGTAGTATAGTTTGAAGTCTGGGTATAGAGATCCCCCCATATTGCCTTTTCACTCAGGGCTGTTTTGGTATTCGGGTCTTTTTGCTTTTTTCAAATGAAGAATTAAGGCTTTTTATTTCCAAGCCTGTGAAGCAAACTCTTGGGATTTTAGATTGGGATTGCATTAAATATTGTAACAAGAAGTTTGGAGTAAGGACCATTTTTTACTATGTAGAGTAGGAGTCTTGAAGTACCCTTGTATGCCCTGGCATCCAATTGCAGTCACTGAAGAAAACAAAACTGAGGAAACTTGCAGTTTTGAACAGTAATCTTTGGCCTTTTTGAACTTTGAAAAAAATGTTCAGCCCCACTCACACAAGTAGGCAATCCATTAATTTGTGCACTTGCAAGAGTTTCCTCTTCTGTTTTCTCTTTCTTTCCTCTCTTATCCTCTCTCCCCCCCCTGATTTTTTTTTTTTTTTTTTTTTTTTTTTTTTTATTTTTTATTTGCTGTTTGGTAGGTATGAGTGTATGTCACATGTATGCATGTCTACGGAGGCTAAAAGACAATGTTGGATCCCTGGAGCTGGATTACAGGGTATTGTGAGTGAACCTGGGTGCTGGGAACTGAAGTCAGGTCCTCTGGAAAAACAGCAAGTGCTCTTAACTGCTAAGCCATCTCTCCAGCTCCTGCTTCCTTCTCTCATGTAATCTGGGACACGTCTTTCTGAGCATGTTCTTTATCTTAAAGTTAGGGTTTCAGGCCAGTATGGGGTGCCGCATGCCTTTAATCCCAACACTCAGGAGGCAAAAAGTTAGGGTTTCAGATAAAAAAAATCTCTAAGGGGATTAAGGGGTTTGGCCTCACTGGTCAGAACCTGGTCTTACTTTGGGTAGTTAATCTTAGTCACCCTTCCATAGCAGTTTCCTGCCTCATTACCCGCTGGCTGCCTCCCTCTGAACATGTTCCAGGTGGTTCACACCCTTCTTATAATTTGAAACCCTGAATAAAACACAAAACTAAAGTTCTGGTAACAACAGTCAAGTGAGCAAAACTCTGTATCCCCCCTAATACAACTTAATCTGAGTATCTGAGGCTAATATGCTAACACCTTGTTAAGCCAGGCTTATAGCCAAGGAAAACCTCTGGGTCTTCTCTCATAAAATGCTACTTATTCAGTTGGATTTTGTTGTGCTGGTTTGGTTCTTTGTCGTTTTGTGGTGAGGGGGCTTGAATCCAGGGCCCCATGCATCCTAGCCAGGCAGTCTACCAGAGCACTACTTGTAGCCCACTTCCTCATCTTATATAATCCCAACTTGATTTTTAGAACCTAAGTTCAGGATTCTATCTCTGTTCCATAATTTTAGCCTATGGATCTAAATATACTACTTAAGACGCAATGACCACATCTTTCAGCCTAATAAAAAAAAATCATAAGACTGAGTGCTAAAACCTATATGATATATGTGGCATGCATATGTGCATATTTTGGAGAGTGATGCTTCTTGGAAGGAATCAACAACAACAAACAATAACAGAAAGACTGTGTCTTTAAACAGCACTAATAGTTATGGTAGGTACTTTGGTATAGACACATATGTTTGGATGATTGTTAATCCATGAATTACATTTTTTCTGTTAAATATGACAGGGTCTTACTGTGGCTTATAACATCTCCTACCTGTAGGGATGTAAGCTTGTGGCATCAGCCATTGGTTATCCTCCAAGGAGAGAGCCATAGCAATTAGGTTTGGGATATTACAGCATATGGCTTGCCCTGCTGCACAGTTATTTCCAGACAGGTGAGGTATTAGCTGGTGCTGACGGGGAGTTTGTGTTGACTTAAGGAGACCGTATTTGCTTATTGGTTTAGTGGCCTTTGGTAAACACTCTCTGGTATCCAGAGGCCATCTGTACCCTTGCATGTGTTGATCTCAATACATCTTTCCCATTTTAACACTCAGTCTTCGGCAGGTGGGCCTTATCGCCTCCTTCTTGCAGGTATCCCAGTTAGAGCAAGTGCTGTTAAATACCTATATATCTAATTGCTTCGTGCTTCATTAGTGGATCGAGGTTATTCCTGGACAAACTGTCAGCCCCCTGAAAGGAAACAGCCAGAATTGACCAGAGAGAGTGGACTGTTTGCTTCTCATCCACTGTGCCCCTTTTCTAAGTCTAGGGACAATCTGCAGAAGAAGGGCGTGGTAGAATGTAAGGGCTGCGATTGGGGTGAAATGGTGAAACTACAGCAATTTAGTCTGGACCCTCATTTGATCAAATTGATTGAACATACACCTCACCACCCCCCCCCCCCGCAGGATGGTGGGCTGTGGGGGTTTGGTCTAACAGCCTGCAAATTGGTTCACGTGAAGGATGCTTGTACTCCTGGATTATCACTTATAGCTCAAAAAAATGAAAAAAAAAAAACAGAGAAGATGCAGACTGTTATGCAGATGCATGATCTGGGGGATGGGTGGGGTGGGGGGGGAAGGAGGAAAGAAATATGCCTGAATGAAATTGGAAAATGATGTATGAAATGCACAAAGCATCAATAAAAAAAAAAAAGAAAAAAAAAAAAAGACTGTTCAAAAGACTGAACTGAACTTCTGCTCAAAACAGTAAACTTCTGCATCGAACATTTTGAGAGAGACTGAGAAAAAAGATGAAAAATATGTTTGGCAGAATGCATGAGCTCTGGTGGGGTGGGGGGCAGAAAGGGTCTAGATTTGATTTGTAATGTAATTTTGTATGAAATGCACAAAGCTTCAATAAAACATTGGCTTAAAAAAAAGTGTTGTCTTTTAAAAAGACTCTAAGACCTGCTGGGTGTGGTAGCACATGCCTTTAGTCCCAGCAAAGGGAGGCAGAGGTAGGCAGATCTCTTGACTCTAGCCTGGCCTCTACATAGTAAGTGCCATGCCAAATGGGGCTACAGGGAGACCCTGTCTCAAAAAGACCAAGAAAAATAAAATAAAAGATAAATTTTAAAAAAGACTCTAAGACCTAATAGTGTGACATTCAAAACAAGGAGCAGGATACACTGCTCAGTGTTCCAGGCTGTCTGGTACAAAAAGAACATGCTCCCTACCCTGCTGATGTTTGTACCTTCCTTCTACCAAACACGACGTTACTGAGTGATTGCTCTTGTCAATTTAGAGCTTTTGAAACACAGACTATCCTTGCCCTTTTAAGGTAAGAAAAAAATTTACAGATCACTATGTTAGTTTGCTGTTATAGATATATATTTTAAAATAAAACTCTGGGTGCTTTTGTAAGACACCAGAATTTACCATACTACAATGTTTATGTCTCATGAGTGTCCGTATGAGAATCATCTTCAGGTTCGAAGCAGTTCATTCCATTAACTGACTGTTTTTTTTTTTTTTTTTTTTGAAACAGGGTCTCCTTTTTTTTTATCTCCAGCTGTCCTGGAACGCCACATGTAGACCAGGCTGGTCGTTGAATTCAACAGATGATCTGTCCAGCGCTAACTACCTGACATGACTGGAATTACAGGACATGGGCCACTTATACCCTAGCTCCATTAACTGATTTTGATTATAGCTGGTAGAATGGTATCTTTCACAGATAAAATTTTCCCAATTTTTACTAACATTAAAAAAAATTATCTATAAATTGTACCTCTAATTTTTTTAAATAAAAGTCCATTTTTCAGATAAATTATAGCATTTCTCTCCCTGATGCATGGTTGTCTCATATAGGCCTATTCCAAAGGTTCAAATGACTCTGCACCTAAAAGCATATGTGCAAAAACAAACGTAAAGGCTAGAGATATGGCTCAGTGGTTAAGAGCGTGGCTGTTCTTTCCAGAGGACCTGGGTCAATTTCCCCAGGACCCACATGGAGACTACAACAATCCATAAACTTAGGTCCTGTCTGAACTGCTTTCCTGGCCTCAGTGGCTTGCACCATGGTTGATACATACATGAAGCAAAACATCCCAAGATAAGAAATAAATAAATAAAATAAGAATCAGGTGTGGTGCTACCATGAGGAATTGGGAGGTGGAGGCCAAGGCATGCTTGGATTCACCTAGGCTGGGCTACACAGTGAGACCTTGTCTCGGGAAACAAAATGGGGAGGGGGGGTACAGACAGGGGAGGGGGTCTAAATATGATTAAGATGTAATGTATGAAATGCATAAAAATTCAATAGTAAAACAGGGAAAAAAGGATAGAGAGGTAGGAACAACTCCATGCCTAATTGTGAATCTGTTGTGGCTGTTGATAGTTCTAGGAAAGTCGGTCTTTTNCAGCAATGTAGTCTGGACACTCATTTTATCAACTTGATTGAACATACAACCCCCTCACCACCCCCCCCCCCCGCAGGATGGTGGGCTGTGGGGGTTTGGGCTCAACAGCCGCAAATTGTTTCACGTGAAGGATGCTTGTACTCATGGATTATCACTTATAGCTAAAAAAATGAAAAAAAAAACAGAGAAAGATGCAGACTTTATGTCAGAATGCATGATCTGGGATGGGTGGTGGGGTGGGGGGGGAAGGAAAAGTGAATATGCCTGAATGAATGAAAATGATGTATGAAATGCGCACAAAGCATCAATAAAAAAAAAAAAGAAAAAAAAAAGACTAAAAAAAGAAAAAAAAAAAAAAAAAAAATTCTGCTCAAAACAGTAAACTTATCGCATCGAACATTTTGAGAGAACTGAGAAAAAAGATGAAAAATATGTTTGGCAGAATCATGAGCTCTGTGGGGGGGGGCAGAAGGTCTAGATTTGATTTGGAATGTAATTTTTGTATGAATGCACAAAGCTTCAATAAAAACATTGGCTTAAAAAAACGTTGTCTTTAAAAGACTCTAAGACCTGCTTGGTGTGGTAGCACATGCTTTAGTCCCAGCAAAGGGAGGCAGATAGGCAGATCTCTTGACTCTAGCCTGGCCTCTACATAGTAAGTGCCATGCCAAATGGGGCTACAGGGAGAACCCTGTCTCAAAAAACCAAAAAATTAAAAAAAATAGATTAAATTTTTTTTTTTTAATTTATTTATGTGTATGAATGTACTGTTTTGCGTGTAGGTCTGTGCACCCGTGTCGTGTCGTGCAATGCCGCGGAGGTCAGAAGAGGGTCTCGGAATCCCCTGGAACTGGAGTTCTCCTGGAATTGGAGTTACAGACGGTTCTCGGCCACCATGTGGGTGCTGGGGATCGAACCCGGGTCCTCTGCAAGAGCGGTCGGCGCTCTTAACCGCTAGGCCATCTCTCCAGCCCAGGAAAGGTGGTCTTTAAAGGCCGTGATGCCTGGAAGCTTGACCGGACTCCAAAGGGTAGACCCAAACCCAGGAGCATCTGGGGAGCACACATTACACTAAAATACACCTTTAAAAGGGAAGAAAAAAAAATAATAGAGAACATGAAGTCGAGGGGGCAGCAGGAGTAGGAAAAAGGAAACAAACAAGGAAAAGGCAAATCAGTATTCTGCCAAACTCCTCACAGTGACACCCACAGTGGTGGAAATGTGGGAGAACCAGCGCTGCAGGAAAGGGACGCAGATACTGAGTTGGAGATGGCCTGCTAAAGGGACAGAAAGGACTGGCTTTTTGTGGAACAATCATATTTCATGACTCACGTCTTTCTGTGCCACTAGGATATGAAAAAGTGAAGACTGTGGCGGACACGAGACTCTTGACTCACTCCAGTCACCTGCCTTGCTTCAATACATAGATCCATCCCTCGGTTAGAGGCCTCCCAAAGGCCGCCCCCAACATCCGCAGGCGTCATTTTCTGAAGGCCGCCATAGTCAGGTCTCGGGTGATGGTAGGACCCTCTGAAGCCACTCCCTCTCCTGGGGCAATCTTCTACAGAAAGCAGGTCCTCTATGACGTTTATCTACTTGAAATGTGAAAATCTGGTAGAATTTGCACCCTACAACCCCAAACTAAAATCAGTATTTGTTTTGATGGGAATCTACCTATAAAAGCTTACCAGCAGTAATTCAAACAGCACCTGCCAGTAATCCAATGCTTTCCTCTGGAACATTCTCTCCAAGCCCTACCCCACATCTCCATGTGCACTACATGCGGGATGGGAAATGGGAGTTCATTATTTTGGTTTTGCAGTTGAGTCATTCTACGCTCCTACTCACTAGCACAATAAGTGGTTTACATAAGGTGTATTCACAGATTCAAAGGGGCCCTTCAAAAAACCAGCAATAAGACCTAGATTTCTTTTCTACACAACCTAAAGAAATTGTCAGATATTTTTTTCTGAGCTGAAATTACAGTATTAACCAATCATGATTTTCTCATATTGATTAGAAGCACTGGCTCTGGCTTTGATCAATAAAATTAGGAAATGAATGAATTATTATTTAATAAATGTAGAACTGTAAATCTTTCAAAATACTGAGACCATGGGCAAACAGAAATAATTAAAAAATATCTTATGCAGGGCAAAAAAGGAAACCACAGAACTAAGCTATTGTTCTTTTGGTTAATACATGCTGTAAATTTATTTGTCTGCAGAAGATGCTAGGGTTGGAAGACACTGAGAAGACCGGCCACAGCCTAGTCAAGAGGATGGTCCCTTAGGTACCTTCCAGATGCGGCGCAAAGGGTCTATTTACTTGTTAACAATTCTTCCAGCTTGCTTTTCATAAGGATGTCAGCGTTTGTACTGCTACTGGCATGTGCTCTAAGGAAATGAAATACTGGGTCCTCTCATGCACAGGCGGAGGCTGGAGGCTTATAGTGGTGGTAAGCAGCCACCAAAGAGCCTGTGCCTGCCCCAGGCCAGCTCTCAGTACAAGTGACTCCAGAGGAGACAAGGAGATTCTTTTTCTTGAATGGTATAAAATGAACAATGTTTGCTGCTTCTTCTATGTAGTAGGTTCCTACAATAAAAAAAGAACTCATATAGATTTTTGAGGGCTTTTAGACATTGCTGGTCTGAGACAGAGCCATTATAAGTAAGCAATCTTCTCCCTGGGCTGCAAGATAGTACTGGATGGGAAATGAGCTCTTAGCCAAACAGACCTCAATTACAAATGCTGAAGCGGTACCAATTTTAATGGAAAATAAAGAGACTGTTGCCAAAGAGATACCACTGGACTGCCGAATGGTCATAGATCATTACAGATATTAAAGGAGAACCTAAGTTTAAGTCTCTATTTTCATCATAAAAGATGTTTCCTCTCTTAATTTAAGTAAGTGCTGCCCCAACTTTTTTTATGGATGTAATAAAAAATACTCTATTACAGATACTTAAGTGATGAGACAACACTGTCCCCTTACTTTAAACAGTGGTTTCCTTTTACTTAGGTTCCAACATATCAAAACCAGAAATGTGTATGTATTGATGGAGATATATACATGTCCTCCCAGGCTCCTACACTATCTTCTCTAGTTGCCCTATTTCTTCTACAAGTTTCATAGAGGAAGGAATGGTCTGATTCCCCCCACACACACAATTTCTGACCGGCAGAGGGAAACACACAGATACTGAAAAGCTCAATGAAGAACACAGAGGTTTCCTGGTCTCTTAATCTTCTATCTGTCTGTGATGACTAGAAAAAGGCCTCACAGATTCCCCTGGAACTGGAGTTCTCCTGGAATTGGAGTTTCAGACGGTTCTTGGCCGCCATGTGGGTGCCGTCCGAAACTCCAATTCCAGGAGAACTCCAGTTCCAGGGGAATCCGAGACCCTCTTCTGACCTTCGGGGCATTGCACAACACGGGTGCACAAACTTGCATGCAGGCAGTACATTCATACACATACAGAAATAAATAAAATTAATAAAAAGAAAAAGGCCTCACAGAGTGGCCCACAGTTATTGCCAGAAATGATTCAGCCATCACATGCACTCTAAAAAAAACGCTAGATCCATCTGCTTGGCTAATACAGATCTGCTCCTAGACTTCAACTACTACAGGAAAATGTGATGTCTGGAGTCATAATACCCTTGTCCTGGTATTCTCCTCCAGAAATGATTTCTTTTGCTCATTCTCTTAGAATATTTCCCCTAGGGAGACCTTTAAACCATAGATAACAGACGATGGTGTATCCATATCAATGGGTAATGGAACACATTCTAGGAATAAACCATTATTACTTATCATGGCTTAATGTTCATGTAAATCAAATAAACTACCATGCACTTAGGCATAAAAAGTTGGTTCTGCTTTTCATCTCATGAACTATGCTGACTACTGTATGACAGAAAATATTGGTAGTGTAGCTTCAGGTTTTATTGTTCGGGGGAAATCATTACAAAGAGATAACTATTTCTTTAAAATGCCCTTAAAGTATATGACAGAAATATTCGACTGCATTAATGGTAAAAAAATGAACCAACTTGAAAATTATTTGAGACACAGTTTTACTATGTAACTTATGCTGGCCTTGAGTTCCTTTTATCTTGCCTCAGACTCCCAAGTGATATGAATCAAAATTTTAAGAAGTTACAGACAGAAACGACAGGGGCTAGAGGAATGTCTCAACAGTTAACAGCACCGGCTACTCTTGCAGAGGACCAGGGTTTGGTTCCTAGTACCCACATGGTGGCTAACAACCATCCATAACTCTAGTTTTGGGGGATCTGATGCCCTCTTCTGACCTCTGCAGGCAGTGTATGAATGTGGGGTACTTAAATACATGCAGGCAAAACACCATACACATAAAATAAAAATAATAACATTTTTTTTTATAAAAGAAACTATAAGAGACCATTTCTCATGTACCAGGCTGGTAAAATTCAGAAAGGTACTGATGCTGCACCAGTTATAATTTTATATTGAGCATTTTGACAATGTACAAAGACTTTACAATGTTGATAACCTTTGACTTGGTAATTCTATTTATGTGCATTTATCTTGGATAAATAATAAAAACATACTAAAATTTAGAAATATAAATGTTCATCTTAAAATTATTAAAAATAAACCTTTTTGTGGTGCAAGGGTGTGTGTGTGTGTGTCTGTAATCTCTAGTCTCACAATAGGGCTTTAGCTAAATAACTTGTGGTATGCCCATGAAAGAATGCTATGAAACCAATTTTATCATTCAACAAATCTTTACAGTTGCGTGTGCATATAACTGCAATAATTAATGAATACTTTCACTTTGCCACACTCACATATAAGCACTGTATGGAAACTGTCTCATTTAATATTCACTGTATTCTTGTGCTGCTGGTACTCTGATAATTACCATTTTTAACTGCAATAGTGGAAGAGCTAGGACCTGAAAACAGGTCTTAATGCCAAAGAGCACCTTAGCCACTCTTAATCACAGACACACTGCAGTTCTCCAAGCCATTTTCCTGGAACCAAGTTTCCCCAAACGACTATCACATCCAGAAGTCTCATCCAGAAAGAGAAAAATAACAAGTAAAGAGTGTGGAATTGTTCTGTGCTGGAAAAACAAAAAATTCTTTATGACTCTACTTGCAGCTGCAGATTGGTAGCCTACTATTTCTGTAAGCCCATGGCAAGCCAGACACTTGCTATCTAAATTCATCAAGGAATTCAGAAGACTATCCTTAGAGTCTCTGGATTTGAAACTCTCCATGAATATGAGAGCTTTGAGCTCCCTACCATGTTAGGTGTTATTTGATACTTAATAACAACAAACTTTAATGACACTAATCTCACTTTACTTGGGTTTCACTAAAACAGAGTGCTGGCCTCAGCTCAGCCTCTGTATTTGGAGAAAGAACATACTTTCACATGGACGGCTCACTCTCAGCATGAACCTTCATAGGACTATCACACTTATTTTAAAGGTGGCACTCATGTCATTTAAAAAAATGTACATACTGATCTTTCAATAAATGATATTCACCTGGGCTTGGGAGATGGCTCAGTAGGTAAAAGCATTAGCCACACACACAAGCTTGGCATCCCATATTCCATGCTCAGATTCCACATAAAAAGCTGGATGCCTTTTTTCACAACGGGTTTGCTGTCAGAACACAGGTGCTGTGAAAACCACCACTAACTCAAAGCCAAAATGGGAAAGGAAAAGACTCCCATCAACATCATGGTCATCAGACACGTAGATTCCGGCAAGTCCACTGCCACTGGTCATCTGATCTACAAATGTGGTGGAATCAACAAATGAACTATTGAAAAATTTGAGAAGGAGGCTGCTGAGATGGGAAAAGGCTCATTCAAGTATGCCTGGGTCTTGGACAAACTTAAAGCTGAGCATGAGTGTGGCATCATTATTGACATCTCCCTGTGGAAGTTTGAGACCAGCAAATATTATGTGACTATCATTGATGCCCCAAGACACAGAGACTTTATCAAAAACATGATTACTGGCACATCTCAGGCTGACTGTGCTGTCCTCATTGTTGCTGCTGGTGTTGGTGAATTTGAAGCTGGTATCTCCAAGAACGGGAAGATCCGTGAGTATGCTCTTCTGGCCTACACATTGGGTATGAAACAGCTAATTGTTGGTGTAAACAAAATGGATTCCACCAAGCCACCCTACAGCCAGAAGAGATATGAGGAAATTGTTAAGGAAGTCAGTACCTACATTAAGAAAATTGGCTACAACCCTGACACAGTAGCATTCATGCCAATTTCTGGTTGGAATGGTGACAACACGCTGGAGCCAAGTGCTAATATGCCTTGGTTCAAGAGATGGAAAGTCACTCATAAAGATGGCAGTGGAACCACACTGCTGGAAGCTTTGGACTGTATCCTTCCACCAACTTGTCCAGCTGACAAGCCTCTGCGACTCCCCTTCCAGGATGTCTACAAAATTGGTGGTATTGGTACTGTCCCTGTGGGCAGAGTGGAGACTGGTGTTCTCAAGCCTGGCATGGTAGTTACCTTTGCTCCAGCCAATGTTACAACTGAAGTGAAGTCTGTTGAAATGCACCACGAGGCTTTGAGTGAAGCTCTTCCTGGGGACAACGTAGGCTTCAATGTAAAGAACGTGTCTGTCAAAGATGTATGATGTGGTAATGTGACTGGTGACAGCAAAAATGACCCACCAACAGAAGCAGCTGGCTTCACTGCTAAGGTGATTATCCTGAACCATCCAGGCCACATTAGTGCTGGCTATGCCCCTGTGCTGGATTGTCACACAGCTCACATAGCTTGTAAGTTCGCTGAGCCTAAAGAAAAGATTGACTGCCTGTGATGGTTAATCCTGGGTGTCAACTTGACTGGACTAAGGAACAAATGAGAAAAAGTGTCTCCATGTAACCCAAGCTGGCCATGAACTCCAGATCTGCCTGCCTCTGCCTCTTCAGCATATCCTACTGGTGTGCGCCACTCATGGTTGTGCATTTTGCCTGGAAGGAGAAATGGCCAGAGGTTCGATTATATACTGATTCATGGGCTGTAGCCAATGGTTTGGATGGATGGTCAGGGACTTGGAAGGAACATGACTGGAAAATTGGTGAGAAAGACATTTGGGGAAGAAGTATGTGGATAGAGCTCTCTGAATGGTCAAAGGATGTGAAGATACTTGTGTCTCATGTAAATGCTCATCAAAAGGTGATCTCAGCAGAGGATGATTTTAATAATCAAGTAGATCGGATGACTCGTTCTGTGGATTGTCAGCCTCTTTCTCCAGCTATCCCTGTTGTTGCTCAATGGGCCCATGAACAAAGTGGTCATGGTGGCAGAGATGGAGGTTATGCATGGGCTCAACAGCATGGACTCCCACTCACTAAGGCTGATCTGGCTACAGCTGCTGCCGAGTGCCAGATTTGCCAACAGCAGAGACCAACATTGAGCCCCCGATATGGTGCTATTCCCCGGGGTGACCAGCCAGCAACCTGGTGGCAGGTTGACTACATTGGACCACTTCCATCATGGAGGGGACAGCGTTTTGTTCTTACAGGAATAGATACTTATTCTGGTTATGGATTTGCCTTTCCTGCACGTAATGCTTCTGCCAAAACTACCATCCAGGGACTTACGGAATGCCTTATCCACCGTCATGGTATTCCTCACAGCATTGCTTCTGATCAAGGAACTCACTTCACAGCCAAAGAAGTGCGACTGTGGGCCCATGGTCATGGTATCCACTGGTCTTACCATGTTCCCCACCACCCAGAAGCAGCTGGCTTGATAGAACGATGGAATGGCCTCTTGAAGACACAGTTACAGCGCCAATTAGGTAGCAATACCCTGGAGGGCTGGGGCAAGGTTCTCCAGCAAGCAGTATATGCTTTGAATCAGCGTCCACTATATGGTACTGTTTCTCCTATAGCCAGAATTCATGGGTCCAGGAACCAAGGGGTGGAAGTGGGAATGATTCCACTCACTATCACCCCTAGTGACCCAGTAGGAAAATTTTTGCTTCCTGTACCCACGACCTTGCGTTCTGCTGGTCTAGACGTTTTGGCTCCAATGGGGGGAGTGCTTTTGCCAGGAGATACAGCAAACGTTCTATTGAACTGGAAGCTAAGACTTCCCCCTGGCCACTTCGGGCTTCTACTGCCTTTAAGCCAACAGGCTAAGGAAGGAATAACAGTAGTAGGAGGAGTGATTGATCCAGACTACCATGGGGAAATTGGACTTTTTCTCCACAATGGGGGCAAGGAAGATTATGTCTGGAAGGCAGGAGATGCTGTAGGGCGCCTTCTGGTGCTACCATGTCCTATGATTAAGGTCAATGGGAAACTCCAACAACCCAAACCAGACAGGACAATAAATGGCCCAGACCCTTCAGGGATGAAGGTATGGGTCACTCCTCCAGGGAAAGAGCCAAGACCTGCAGAGGTGCTTGCTGATGGCGGAGGAAATACAGAATGGGTAGTAGAAGAAGGTAGTCATAAATATCAGCTGAAGCCACGGGACCAGTTGCAGAAACGTGGATTATAATAGATATTAACCTTCGTCCTATTTGGTTAAGAATGTGCTTGTTTATATATGTATATATATATATGTATATATGTATGTATATTAAGTGGATACTTGTGTTCCCTTTTGAATGTGCAACTGAGATATGTGTTAAGTGTTGTCATATTTAGGTTATTAGATACTGAAGGACTAAGTTCTTCTCAAGGACATTACCACCTACTCTAAGATTTAATGCTTTGCTATTGCACATGAGATACTTATAACATGTTAGGTGGAATTATGACCCTGCCATTGTTTTCAATTGACATTTAAGCATAACATAAGGAGAGGCTATTTATTGGGTGTCAAGTTGACAAGGGGTGGACTTGTGATGGTTAATCCTGGGTGTCAATTTGACTGGGCTAAGGAACAAATAAGAGACCGCCATTCTGGTAAGAAGCTGGAAGATGGCCCTAAATTCTTGAAATCTGGTGATGCAGCCATTGTTGATATGGTTCCAGGAAAGCTCATGTTGGTTGAGAGCTTCTCTGATTATCCTCCTCTGGGTTGTTTTGCTGTTCGTGGTATGAGACAGACAGTTGCTGTGGGTGTCATCAAGGCCATCGACAAGAAGGCTGCTGGAGCTGGCAAGGTCACCAAGTCTGCCCAGAAAGCTCAAAGGGCTAAATGAATATTACCCTTAATATCTGCCACCCCAGTCTTAATCAGTGGTGGAAGAATGGTCTCAGAACTGTTTGTCTCAATTGGCCATTTAAATTTAATAGTAAAAGACTGGTTAATGATAACAATGCATCGTAAAACCTTCAGAAGGAAAGGAAAATGTTTTGTGGACCATTTTGTGTGTGTGTGTGTGTGTGTGTGTGTGTGTGTGTGTGTGTGAGTTTTAAGTTATTAGTTTTTAAAATCAGTACTTTTTTTAAAATTTTTAAATTTTATTTATTTTTGAATGTGTATGAATGTACTGTCTGCATGTAGGTTTGTGCACCCGTGTTGTGCAATGGCGCGGAGTCAGAAGAGGGTCTCGGATTCCCCTGGAACTGGAGTTCTCCTGGAATTGGAGTTACAGACGGTTCTTAGCCGCCATGTGGGTGCTGGGGATCGAACCCGGGTCCTCTGCAAGAGCAGTCGGTGCTCTTAACCGCTAGGCTATCTCTCCAGCCCCTAAAATCAGTACTTTTTAATGGAAACAACTTGACCAAAAATCTGTCACAGAATTTTGAGACCCATTAAAACAAGTTTAATGAGAGAAGAAAAAAAAAAGCTGGATGCAGTGGTACGCATCTATAATCCCAGCACTCCTGCAATAAGACAGAGGCAGAGACGGGAGGAATGCCCAGGAGCCCAGGAGCCAGGTAGCCTGCAGTGAGCAGAGCAGCAGAAACAAGAGAGACCAACCTCAACATGGTAGAAGGTGGGAACTGAATCCCAAAAGTTGTCCTCTGCCCTACATATGTGCACCATGGCACACATGAGCCATGGCATGTACACACTTGCACTCACACACTCACTTAAAAAAAAAAAGATACATTCATGTAAAGCCAGGTATGGTGGCTTACACTTATAATTCCAGTACTTATGAAGCTGAGGCAGAAGAATGACAAGTTTGAGGCTAGACCTGGCTATAAAAGTAAGAT
This sequence comes from Rhizomys pruinosus, assembly GCA_009823505.1. Taxonomy (NCBI): domain Eukaryota; kingdom Metazoa; phylum Chordata; class Mammalia; order Rodentia; family Spalacidae; genus Rhizomys; species Rhizomys pruinosus. The sequence continues at coordinate 1,886,724 of VZQC01005527.1, forward strand.
CCTTTCTCAACACACTTGCATCAGATCATGCCAGTTAGCATTCCATAGCTGAGAAGCTATTGACAACTGATGGCTGCTGGAGAAGGGAAGAGTCCATTTTCTTTTTTCTTTTTCTTTTTTTTTTTTTCTTTTCTTTTTTTTTTTTGTCTTTTTGAGACAGGGTCTCCCTGTAGCCCCAGCTGTCCTAGAACTCGCTCTGTAGACCAGGCTGGCCTTGAACTCACAAAGATCCATGAGCCTCTGCCTCCTGAGTGCTAGGATTAAAGGCGTGTGCCACCACGCCCAGCAAGAGTCCATTTTCTTTTAGAAGTGTGTTCCCTGAAGATTGACCAAGCTCAAGTGAGTGGCCCCACAACATAAATTGGACTCGGTGGGTTATTTTTTTCAGTGGGTTATTTTTATAAAAATGACATGAAGTTGGGAGGGGGAGTGGATCTGGGAAGAGCTAAGGGGAGGAGTGGGAGTGATTATGATCAAATACACTGAATGGGTGCGTGAAATCCACAAAGAATAACAATGTTACAAAAAGATCCTGTTTCAAAAAATTTAAGAAAATAGAACAAGCCAAAAAAATCATGAAGTATTTAAATGTGTCCCTTCATTACAAAAAAGCATTCTACATTTCCTGTGCTCCATTCATAGCTTTATAACATGGTTAATGACTCATTTCCTGTTAATTTTTATTAATTATCCCCACTGCTATTATAGTCAAAATGGATAACAAGTGCTATTTTGATTATTTATTATTTTGATTATACATGGGTATTTTGATTATTTAACTGAAAAAGTTCAGATGGGCAAATTAGGCATCATAGAATACCGATCTTAACTATGTCAAAAAGATAGCAGCTATTAAATAGTCACACAATTTGGAATTTGCTGAATATTAATTGGAGAAAAACAGACATGGCTGCTGCCTTTCCTAAGCAAACAATTCTGTGCAGTGTACTGGTAGCCGACTGAAAGCCAGCCACATCTACACTTCCCTATCAGACTTGACAGAGCTCCCTCCTGTCGAAGTGTGAGGTAAGTGCTTGGTCAGGCCTAATCCAAGGGAGGGCACTATGACCTGACACATGGAAGGAAGGGGGAAGCTCAGACCCAATACAAAGAAAGACATGCTCAAAATGGTCACTAATCCAAATAGATTTGGTTCTGCTCTACCTACTGAAGTGGATGCAACGAACTTTTGCATAATAACATAGAGGAACTGATCAGATAAGTAACCCTAAGATTTAAAAAAAAAGAATTTTTTAATAATCTAAGAAGTGTAACTGTTGATGGGAAAATACTAACTTTTATCCAAAAATAATGAGTAAACCGAATCCAGAAAAAGTTTTAAACAAGTGACCATCATTATATTTAGCAAGCACCTTTCCTTTGAATCGATTAGGGAGAAAAATAAGTGAACATACTTAGTAATTCTGAAGAATTCCTGTAAATACTGCCTTTTTTGGACAGGAAAAAATAAACACAAATTTCTTATGTTTAAAATTCCATCATAGGGACTGGAGAGATAGCATAGCAGTTAAGAGCACCGACGCTCTTGCAGAGGACCCAGGTTCGATCCCCAGCACCCACATGGCGGCTAAGAACCATCTGTAACTCCAATTCCAGGAGAACTCCAGTTCCAGGGGAATCCCACACCCTCTTCTGACCTCCGTGGCATTGCACGACATGGGTGCACAGACCTGCATGCAGACAGTATATTCATACACATACAAAGATAAATAATAAAAAAAATTTTTAATTCCATCATAAAACAATTACCCGGCTGGAGAAATGACTCAGTCAGTAAAAGTTCTTGCTGTGTAAGCTTAGGGACCTGAATTTGGACACCCAGTATCAACGTAAAAACTCCAGTGCTATATTAAATCAAGTGTTTCCTTAGTGTCTGTGTAAATGCCAGTTTCAAAGGACAGTGCATAAAAATTATTCAAGTTTGCAAAAGAATGTGAAATCAAATTTCAGTATATTTACTGAACATTACAATCGAAAAGAAAGACATCTAGGTAATTTATATTTAAAATGTGAGGTACTTAAGCCATAAATAACTAGCTATATTTGTAATATGTTAAGAGCATGTGCCATTTAACTACAGACCAAGCCCAATTAAATATTTCAATGACCTTGCAGAAATGGAATGTTCATAAATTTGTCTTAAAATATGTTTTGAGTTGTATTAATGATTTTAGTATTTAATTTGTTCCAAGACACAATTAAAATTCTTTTACTAAAATTTGTAAGTTAATAGAATAAATTGTTTTCTTAGAAAAAAAAAAAAAAACAACTCCAGTGCTAGATAGGGGGAAACAGTGATCCCTGGGGCTCATTGGCTAGCCAGTCTATGTGAATCTGCCAGTTAGGCTGAGTGAGAGACCCTGCCTCAAAAAAATACGATGGAGAGTGACTGAGGAAGACTTGATATCAACCTTTGCCTTCCATATACATCTGCATACAGAACTGCATACTCATGAACACGTGTACAGAGAAAGAGAGACAGAGAGACATAGAGAGACAGAGACAGAGAGACAGAGAGGAAGAAAAGCTATTATTAGAGGTGACTGTGCTATACTTCATGAAGGTCATGAAAATGAGGACTTAATTAAAGCTATCATGATTTCTATATGCATCCTTAAACAAGAAGTTGTTTAAAAAGTCTTGTTTATTGGTAGAGTTGGGTTTCAAACTTGTGGTCTCCTATCCCAGCCTCCAAGTGAAGCCTGGGATTTTAACCATTTTAAGCAGAGCTAAGTGTATAAGATCCATTAATTTTTCATAAGTATTTATTAGAGATGTTTTTGAGGACAGCAGAAGACAGAAAGCTCCATTGGCTGTTTTCAAGCCTGTGCACTTACACTTTGGCAGAATGTGGGTTATAAACCCTCTTGTATTATCTTCTCTCCCAAACTACCATCCTGGTTTCCAGGATGTGTGTGTTTGTTTGGTTTTTTAAATTTTATTTATTTTTTTATGTGCATGAATGTACTGTCTGCATGTAGGTCTGTGCACCCGTGTTGTGCAATGCTGCGGAGGTCAGAAGAGGGTGTCAGATTCCCCTGGAACTGGAGTTAAAGAAGGTTCTCAGCCACCATGTGGGTGCTGGGAATTGAACCCAGGTCCTCTGCAAGAGCAGTCAGCACTCTTAACCGCTAGGCCATCTCTCCAGCCCTTACTATTTTTAAGTTTATTTTTATTTTTTGTGTATGAGCATTCTGCCTGCTTGTATGTAAGTGCACCTCTTGCATACAATGCCTGCAGAGGGCAGAAGAAAGGGTTGGATTCTCTAGAATTGGAATTATAGACATTTGTTACCCACCGTGTGGGTGCTGGGAACTGAGCCAGGTTCTCTGCAGGAACAGCTAGTGCTCTTAACCATGGAGCCATCTCTCCTAAACCCATTAAAAAAAATTTTAAGGGGGCTGGAGAGATGGCCTAGCGGTTAAGAGCGCCGATAGCTCTTACAGAGGATCCGGGTTCGATCCCCAGCACCCACATGACGGCTGAGAACCGTCTGAAACTCCAATTCCAGGAGAACTCCAGTTCCAGGGGAATCCAACACCCTCTTCTGACCTTCGCGGCATTGCACGACACGGGTGCACAAACTTGCATGCAGACAGTACATTGATACACATACAAAAATAAATAAAATTAAATTTAAAAAAATTTAAGGGCTGGAGAGATAGCCTAGCAATTAGGAGCACTGACTGCTCTTGCAGAGGCCCCGGGTTCGATCCTCAGCATCCACATGGCGGCTGAGAACCGTCTTTGACTCCAGTTCCAAGGGAATCCGAGACCCTCTTTCTGACTTCCGATGCATTGTACGACACGGGTACACAGACCTACATGCAGACAGTACATTCATACACATAAAAAATAAATAAATAAAAAAGAAAAGAAAAAAATAAATAAAAATAAATAAATTTAGGGGCTAGAGAGATGGCAGTTAAGAGCACCGACTGCTCTTGCAGAGGACCTGGGTTCGATCCCCAGCACCCATATGGCAGCTGAGAACTGTCCGTAACTCCAATTCAAGGAGAACTGCAGTTCCAGGGGAATCCAACATCCTCTTCTGACCTCCGCAGCTTTGCACGACACAGGTGCACAAACCTATATGCAGATAGTACATTCATACACATAAATAAATAAGAAAATTAAAAATAAATTAATTAATTAAAAAAAATAAAAAAAATTTAAACATTTTTTATTGAACTTTTTATGTGTTTCATACATAACTTTCCAGTCAGTCTTAATCGCCATTATACCAATTTCTCCCTTGGCACCCTCCCGCAGCCCCCCACCCCCCAGAGTTCACACCTGCCATTTGTGCTAGAGTCCACTGCGCAAATTTCTCTCCCGATCACTCCTCAGTGCCAGCTCATCCCCTGAGCTCTAATTCTTTATGAATTTCATACATTGTACTTTGATCATATCTACCCTCCACTCCTCCCCCTACGTCCTCCATAGTGATATCTACCCTCTACCCCCCATTTTGTGTTCTCTCTTTTTGTAAAAAATAACCCATAGACTCCAATTCATGCTCTCAACATGCTTCTGGATGTGGTACCATGCACTAGAGTATAGTGCACCTATCAGGAGCCACAGCCTTAAAGAATACCTATTCTCTCTCCCCCACAAGCCATCAACCACCTCTGGCTTCTCAGTTGGGGGCAGTCTGTGGACCCTTCTCCCCTTCTATGCTAGGATGTTAACTGACTGAGCTCACGTGTGCTGCATCCTGTCATGTCCAGAGGACGCTGTTTTGCTCCAGTTCTCCTTGACCTCTGGCCCTTACAGCCATTCCGCTCTGCATTAGTCACTTTTCTGTTGCTGTGATAAAACACCATGAGCAAGGGAACTTATAAAAGGAAGAGTTTATTTGAGCTTACGATTGACGGTTCCAGGGAATTAGAGTCCATTGTGGTAGGAGGCATGCAGCCGGGGCTGGAGCAGCAAGCCAAGGGTCACATCTTGCAATGAGCACAGGAAGCAGAGAAAGAGAGACTGGAGACCACGAGGCTTGTTAAACTCACTAAGCCCGCCCCCAATAACGTACTTCCTCCAGCACAGCCACACCTTCTAAGACCTCCAAGAACAGTGCCACCAACTGGAGACAAAATGTCTGAATACTTAAAGCCTATGGGGGACACTCATTCAAATCACCACAAGCCCCCACTTCCCAGATGGTTTTTGAGCCTTGGGGAGGGTGTGTGTGTGCCAGACAGCTTCAGTTGTTGACTTGACACACCTAGGAAGAGGGAACCTCAGTTGGGGGATTTCTTCTATCAAGACAGGCTTGGGGCCATGTCTGTAAGGCATTTTCTTGAGTTTTTGAGTAATGTGTGAGGGCCCAGCCTAATGTGGTTGGCACCACCCCTGGGTAGGTACTCCTGTGTGGGATAAGAAAGCAGGCTGAGCACAGACCAAGGACAGCAAGCCAGTAAGCAGCACTCCTCCATCTTCTGTGCTTCAGCTTCTGCCTCCAGGTTTCTGCCCTGGTTCCCCCCAAGGATGAACAGTAATCAAGATACACACATCAAACAACCCCTTTCTTTCCATCGTTGGTTTTGATCCGAGTGCTTTATCATGGCAATAGAAAAGCAAACTAGGACAGGGTGTAATATAGACATCTCATCTTAAGTGTACTACATACAATGCCCATGGAGGCCAGAAGAGGGCATCACATCTCCCAGAACTGGAGTTAGGGATGGTAGTTCACCACCATGTGAGTTCTAGGAACCAGTGTTCTTACCCACGGAAACATCTCTTCTTTCCTCAGGTGTCCCATTTGTGGCTGAGCGCTCTACTGACAATCTCTACACTTAGACCAGTTGTGAGTTTTTGCATTAACCAGCATCTACTACACTACACAAAGAAACTTCTCTAATGAGATCTGAGCACTGCACTAATCTATGTCTACCCCCCCCTTTTTTTTTTGGTCTTTTGAGACAAGGTCTCCCTGTAGCTCCAGCTGGTCTGGAACTTACTATGTAGACTAGGCTGGCCTTGAACTCACAGATATCCACCTGTCTCTGCCTCCCAAGTGCTAGGATTGAAGGTGTGGACCATCATGCCTGGAATTAAACCCAATTTTTAAATAAAGAATTCACACATGTTCTTTATCTTCCAGATTTTGACTATATTTTAGGGGATTTGCTCTCTTTATAATGATATGTGTGTATATAGCATTGTATATGTGTATGTAACAAATATTTCCCATATATTCATCAAACAGGTAAATTCTACATTTGCTTTGCGGAAACACTTTGTGTGTGTGTGTGTGTGTGTGTGCACACGCGCACATGCATGCACGTAACTCTACCTTTGACACAGAGGTATTCTTTCTCTGCTCAAAGGTGATGGGAAAGACTCAACATGTAGTTGACTAAATCCAGGGTGCAAGAGAAAAGATGGGACTGAAAAGAGACCTTTGGGTGTCTTTGACATAGAAGTACTGCTTGTACCTCTGCCTGGTGTGGATGTGGTTTATGTGCCTGCCTTGCCCTACACAGATATAAGCTCTTAAAGGGCCATAGGATGCTTCGCGTATTGTTCCATGCAGCATCAACACAGGACCTTTAAAAAACAGATTCTGCAAACACCTGAAAGTATGTCTCAGACAGAGAACTTTCAAGACTCTATCTGGTCCTGCTAGATCATTTGCTGATGGAAGATCAGATGTTTTCAGCTGGACCATACTACCTGTATTTCAATCTTCATTTTACAACATGAACATCCAACAAACAGTGCATATCATAACGAAATCTCCTCTCTCCTGCACTCTTTATTCAATTCCAGACTCTCCTTGTGTGGCACCCTCTGAGCTTCCTGGCACAAAGTTTTAGCAGCCAAAAATAAGATAGTCAGTCAAGCAGTTCCCCTTCTGCAGGGAGGATATTCCTTCCCTTCCTGGGGGAACTCTTCAGCTAACCCTGTTTTAGTATGGCTGCTTGCCTCATTTCTAAAATATTTCATTACACTCCATAGCCCTTCCCTTGATGCCCTAGTTAATTAAGTTTACATAATTTCCCACTGATTAGTTTTAAACAGTCTGCTCTGGATTTTCTCTCCTTTAATTTTCTCTTTCTGACTGCTTAAAACCTTCAACTATGAGCTTGGGAAGGTTTGAGTATTGCTACAGAGTTTGCTGTTGTACAAACTCAGCTCCCCTCCTCCACAGACACACAGACAGAGACAGACACACAACACACACACACAACACACACACACACACACACACACACACACACATGCCCAAATCAACAAATACCATGGTTCTTGAAGTGATGTGGGATGGACTATTCCAGGAAACCAAGAGACCCTGTATGGAAGCCAGGAAGAGGCAGGTGATAAAATACCCCAAAAGCAATAGTCACATTTTTTTACACATTAAAATGAACTATGACCCATTTCTTCACTCATAATGCCTTTCATATTTACTGAGATCTCCTGAGATGCTTTCAGTGTGTTTAGAAACTAGAGCATCAATATAAAGAATTATTAGCCCATATTTAAAAGTTATTGCTCCAGGTGATTTATATCCTCCCCAATAAAACACTAAACTGACATTTCTTCCATGCGTTAGGAACATAAATACTTTATAACCCAATTTAAAAATCCACTAATTTTGCCCATTTTGTGGCTGATGTGAACTGCCACATAACCAATGAAGGTTTCTAATAATGGAAATAGTGAAAATTAACAGGTCAGCTGTGCTATAGCCTGGCCCATCTGCTCCACACAGACAGCTCAGAGGGCAACGAGGGAGGAAAGGGAACCTAAAATGTCAACACCAATCTCCTAAGGCCTTTTATGAGCCAAGAAATAGCAAAAGGCTTTAAGTTATTCAGAAACCTGCTTTTCTCATGAATTCTTTAATTTTCTTGGTTAGGCCAGGGAGACTATAATAATTTAGTTTCATAAATGGCTATTGTTGCTGGGTGTGGTGGTGCATGCCTTTAATTCCAGCACTTGAGAGGGAGAGGGAGGAGAGCTCTGTGAGTTCAAGGCCAGCCTGGTCTACATAACAAGTTCCTGGTCAGCTGGGGCTACAGGGAGACCTTGTCTCAAAAAGAAAAAAAACAAAACAAAAAAACCCCCACAAAAACAAAAACAGCTCTCTTCACAATAGCGAAGAGCTGGAACCAACCCAAGTGCCCCTCAACCTACGAGTGGATAGAGAAAATGTGGTATATCTACACAATGGAGTTTTATGCAGCGGTAAAGAAAGATGACATCATGAAATTTGCAGGTAAATGGATGGAACTAGAAGATTTTATGGTAAATGAAGTAATACAATCCCAGAAAAACAAAAGACGAATGGTATCCCTCATCTGTGGATGCTAGTACCAAGTACCTAGTTGTAAGACAAACTGAGCAGCATTAATGTTATATTCCTCATGATCTAAAGACAGCTGTGCTCTTGCAATGTGGATCTGTAAACAGGTTCTAGAGCTAACCTAGCATTTATTTTCAGACCTTGGATTTTTTGTACATGATGGAGGGTATGTGTGCATCTTTTAGAGTAATATGGGATTAAAATGGAAAGATGTGAATCAAGAAATATGATATGGAAATACATAGTTTGTTTTTTTATTTATTTTTTATTATTTTATTTGTTTATTTTTAATGGATTCTACAATATAATAACACAGTTGTTTGCAGATAATATTGATATTACTCAGTTTGCCATACAATTAGGTAATTGGTGCATTTTGCAAGTATCTATGTCCAAATTTTGAACAACCCAAGGTTCCCATAGTCCAGTTGGAGAAACTTGTATGCATAGGCATGTTGATCAATTAGGAGTCCAGACTATATTCCTATAGTCTCATGATTCACCCCTATCTCTCCACAGCCCTTACATTCTACCACGCCTCCTCTTCCGCAATTTGTTCCCTGGGCTTTGGGAAAGGGGCACAAGTGGGTGAGAAGAAAACAGTCTTCTTTCTTTGGAGTTGTCATTTTGGACTGTGGTCTGTTCAGATTGTTTCCCCTCATGGGTTGATAGCTTTTCCAGTGATACTTTTTAGTCATACTAACAAAGCACAAGCAATTGGATGTACAGGCATTTAAGCAGTACTAATTGTTATGTCAAGCTAAGCTGTGAGCATAGACACAGATGCTTGGATGGTATGCTAATCCACAAACTGTGGTTTCTCTATAAAGGGTGACAAGTTCTTATTGTGGCTTATAACATCTCCTAACCACTAGAGGACATAAGCTTGTGGCATCCACTGTGAGTTATTCCTCCAAGGAGAGAGCTAATAGCCAATTAGATTTGGGATATATATAGACACTTGGCTGCCACTGTTGCACAGTATCTCCAGGCTGTTGAGGTGTAGCTGATA
>VZQC01005527.1:1898630-1954949 GCA_009823505.1 Rhizomys pruinosus
ATATATATATATATATATATATATATATACCAAAAAAGGACTATTCTTCTTTCTTTTTCTTCTTTCCTTCCCTCTTTTCTTTTTTTGAGACAGGGTTTCCCTGTAGCCCCTGCTGGCCTAGGACTCATTTTTAAAATTTTGTGGTACTAGAGCTTGTGTGAGCGTAGGTCACATTCCAGCACTGAGTTAACTTTTTTCCCTGCTTTCCTCTTTTTTTCTTCTTCTTCTTCAGATTTTGAGATTGGAGTCTCCCTACATTGCTCACATTGGCTTTGAACTTGGAATCCTTCTCTCCCAGCTTACTGAGTGCTGGAATGAAGGTGTGCACCACTTACTGCATGTCCAAATAGAGGATTTTTTTTTAATTGATGCTTTGTGCATTTCATACATCATTTTCCAATTCAGTTCAGGCATATTTCCCTTTCCCTTCCCCCCCAGCCCCCCCAACCGAGATCATGCATTCTGCCATAACTGGAGGATTTTTTTTTTTGGTTGCTGTTTTTATCAACTAGGATTCTTGCTATGAGACAATCGGTCTTCCTCTCAGGAAAGACAAACTGCTTTAATGTTGCAGATTTTATCCATAACTGACAAGTAATTGTGTGCTGCTTTGTACAATTCCACCCCATTGTTCTATTTCTGTTGAAGACTATATTGTTTTATATGCCAAGAAACATCATGAGATGGGTTTCTTCTCAAAAAAATTTAAGTCAGTTTCTACATATAGTATGGAGGGTTTTAGAATCCAAACATATATAATCACTTCCCAACAGCACGGCTAAAGGTCATGACATGCAGAGATGAGATGTCAAGCAAAGGAATACATACATTTCAATTTGCAAGCTTACAAATAAGTGTCAGTACTTAGAGGGAAAATTTCATAGGCTTGGGAATGAAAGATAAGCTATGGAACACTGGTTAATTGGCTAATTCACAAGGATAGCTTCTCCTTGGAACAAGCGTAATTCCCATTATGATAAGCACTTTGCAGGTGTACTAAGGGAAGGAGAGATAAAGTTTGGCAATTAAGTTAGTGTTTTCCCAGATGAATTCTGACTCCTACAATGGTACCAAAGGAGTGTGATGTAATTATGAAACTAGATTTCACAGGATTCTGTGGCTGAAGAAAGTCTGTAAATGACATACTGCAAGTGCTCATAATTCGTGACAAGATTCTCAAGATGTTCTGATTCTGGGCTACAAATGACAGAATACAACGCTCTTCTTTTACCCTTGGGCCTCAGTAGACATATATAAATATCATAGGGTGTTTGTGTAATAATAAAACGATGAAAATAGAACTGGCAACATGCAAAATACCCTACTCTCCTCGGGTTGCTCTGGGGAAAGAGCAATCTCAGAGTGGACACAAACGCGTCCATTTTACGCACAAAAACTATCTCAGAAAAATTTTAAATATTCAAATTTTCAATTTGCAAGTGGTAGCTCAGTGGTAGTGTTTGCCTAGTATGCAAAAGGCATTGGATTCAATCTTCAGCAACACACACACACACACAGACACACACACACACACAGAGTCACACACACAGAGTCACAGCAATGATCAAGATTAGATTTTATTTTCGCCGGGCATGGTGGCGCACGCCTTTAATCCTAGCACTTGGGAGGCAGAGGCAGACAGATCTTTGTGAGTTCAAGGCCAGCCTGGTCTACAGATTGAGTTCCAGGACAGCTGGGGCTACAGGGAGACCCTGTCTCGAAAAGATGGAAAAAAAAAAGATTTTATTTTCTCAAGTCAGTCATATAGTTAGTAATTTACTGGGGCATTTGAATACTATGTGCTTAAATTTGCGGTCCATCCATTTTATACTCAACATGGTGCTGCTGCTCAGGCTCTAACCACCGATCTGCTCCTACCCAAGGTTCAGCTGAGCCTAGGATTCTGTTTCTCACTGCTTTTATTCCATTATTCTTGAATATTTAGCTGTTTTTAATATTTTATTTATTATTTTTTTTAATTTAATTTATTTTTTATGTGTATGAATGTACTGTCTGCATGTAGATTTGTGCACCCGTGTCGGGCAATGCCACGGAGGTCAGAAGAGGGAGGGTGACAGATTCCCCTGGAACTGGAGTTAAAGATGGTTCTCCGCCGCCATGTGGGTGCTGGGGATTGAACCCCGGTCCTCTGCAAGAGCAGTCGGCGCTCTTAACAGCTAGGCCATCTCTCCAGCCCCTTATTTATTATTTTTATTTTCTATATATGAGAATATTGTCTGTATGTATGTGAGTGCACCTGTGTTGTCCAATGCCTGAGGAGGTCAGAAGAGGGCATTTGATTCCCCTGGAACTGGAGTTACAGACATTGTTAGCTTCCAAGTGGCTGCTGGGAATGGAACCTGGGTCCTCTAAGAGAGCAGTCAGTCTCTTAACTGCTGAGCCATCTTTCCAGGGCCTGTTTAACTGTTTTTTACTGCTACTAGTGTGTTAGAAGTTTTTCATATGCTTGTTTGTTTGTTTTGGTCTTTTTGAGACAGTGTCTCCCTGAAGCCCCAGCTGGCCTGCAGCTTACTACGTAGACCAGGGTGGCCTTGAACTCACAGAGGTCTGCCTGCCTCTGCCTCCCTAATAATGCTGGGACAAAAGGTGTGGGCCACCAAGCCTTGCCACTGATGTTAGAAGTTTTAAATGCCTTTCTGTTTTAATGCATCTGTTGTTTGTGTTAAACATTCCAGACACTGAGATGAAGGTGGACTTGGAATAGAGCATGACCAGTGGATTCAAACTAAGAAAGTAAAAGAACATTTAAAAACAATGGAAAAGGGGGTTGGAGAGATGGCTCAGCATTTAACTGACTACTCTTGTAGAGGACCTGGGTTTGTTTCTCAGCACCCATGTGGCAGCTAACACCCATCTGCAAACTCAAGTTCTGGAGAATCTAGTGCTTTCTTCTGACCTCCTCAGGCATTGCCCAACACAGGTGCACTTACAAATATGCAGGCAATACACCCATACACATGCATTTTTTTTTAATTTAAAAATGAAAAAAACAAAGAATGAAGAAAACAGAGACACAGAATATACTGTGAAATCAATGGTTCATCTCTCTTATAGGTAAGTTTTGTAGTAGAGCTTGTCATTCACATATGTGGATCCTGCTCTCCAAAGCTTGGAAGGTATTCTGACTTACCTAGCTTTTATTAATAGTACATAAAAGATGTAGGCATGGGGCTGGAGAGATGGCCTAGTGGTTAAGAGCGCCGACTGCTCTTACAGAGGACCCGGGTTCGATCCCCAGCACCCACATGGCGGCTAAGAACCATCTGAAACTCCAGTTCCAGGAGAACTCCAGTTCCAGGGGAATCCGACACCCTCTTCTGACTTCTGCAGCATTGCACGACACGGGTGCACAAACTTGCATGCAGACAGTACATTCATACACATACAGAAATAAATAAAAATTAAAAATGTAGGCATAACCTAGACTCAGGTCTGTTGTTATTTTATCCAGTAAGTTGTTAAAATATTCATTTATTTGTCATAAAACTATATGCATTCTCATCCCAACTTTGTCTCTAACTGGCTATTTGATTGTAGGTAATATGAGTAACTTCTGAAACAGAACATTACCATCTGCATACTGTTGGCAAAGACAAAATAATCAACCCTGTCCTTTGGTGCTCTGAAATCTTATGATGTGATCACCAAGATTTAACAAGGTAATATTACACATACAGCTGTATTAACAAGTCCTCTGCCTTTGTTTTGGCTCACAAACAATGTCTCCTGGTTGAAGAAGATCTGAAAAATCATCTAATGCAAGCCAAAGGGGTTGCCAGCATCCATCTCTTTGCTTCCTGACTCCAGACCCTCTGGACCAGCTTCCTTCAGGTTCCTGCAACCTTGCTTTCACTGTCACGATTGGTTGTACCCTCAAACCATGAGACCCAAGCAACTCAAACTAAAGCCCCAACAGAACAACTACATATCATAATATATACTTATTTGTTCATATAAATAAACTTTGAGAAGGTCTGACATGAAAACAATATCAGTCTAGTAGATGTGAATTATCAACAGTCATCTCATTTTGATAGTATTTATTGTTGATGGAAATCTCCAAGAACACTTAAGGCAGCCTACTTCATTCTGAAGTAACACCAGCTGTCAAAAATTCTTCTGATATGAATTCAGATACAAGCCAATCTCGCTTACCTAGTTTCTTGCAGCCCTCCGTCTCTTCCCTCTAGGGCAACACAGTACAGATCCAGACCTTTTTCTCTACAAACTCCGTGATAAATGTCCTAAGGGTACTGGAGGGAGCTATCACATTCCTGTAAGTCTTCATTTCTGTATGTTAATTATTCTTCAGCCTTTCCTCCCACTGAATTGTGTACTTTAAATGGGTGAACTGTGGTATGTGCAATATCTCAAAGTTGTCTAGAAGAATAAATTTATATAAGAATGTAAGACATTTAAAATTGTTATGTCTCTACCGAATCCTTCACAAAAACCCCAAGAATACTTTCTTGAGTTATAAAAATCAGAAGCCTTCCCAATGTTCATTTGCTAGATGGGCTGGGGCTATAACTTCATGGTAGAGTGTTTTCCTAGCATGCAAGAGGGTCTTTGGTTCAATCCCCAGTATCAGGGGGCTGGAGAGTTTGAGGCTAGCCTGAGAAATAAGACACTTCCTCAAAAAACAAAATAGTTTTTTTTTTTTTTTAATTTGAGGCTGTCATTCCTCACTTCTGCTGAAGGATTATGACTACAACGTAGTCTTGGGAGGCAGAGTGGATAAACCACATTCAGGGACTAGAATACAAAAAGACCTCTGATCTGAGTACAGAGGGATGTTCCATGGAAACCTAATATGGCCATCGGGAAAAGTTCCCAAAATATCACCTTCACTCAGCAGCTGGCCTCTGCATAGACTCTTATTTAAGAACTGCAGCAATTAGTTTGTTGGAAAATTTAAAGGTGAACAAATATCCCAGATAAACATGTGGCTTGGAGAGTATTCATTAAATGGATATTATATCTAAACATTGTTTTCTACAGCCTAGGAATATAAAGATGAATTAAGCCCAATCCTAGCCTTAGAGAAGACTTGTCCGAAAGGCAAAGGGAAGGTACAGGAGATGAGAAATGTAAAAATGACTTTTTATTTCTGGCAATGGGGTGCCTCCCTCAACAAAACTGGGTGAGGGGTTAGTAAGTATAGAAAATATCCTTTTAAACACACAGCTAAGGAAACCTCACAGGCCAAGTGGAAAAATTAAGTAAAAACCATGATAACGTGGTGGAGGGGGTGCAGACACTGGTCTTGTTAATGGGCCTACAGGTCAGCAGAAGCCAAAGAAAGAAGTCTCAAATCAAGCTAATGAATTTGGCTTTCATCTTGCAGTCAGAGAGTGCTAGAGCAGTGCATAAAATCGGAAAGAGGTATGGTCCAATTTGCAGTCTAGAAAAGTTATTCTGGTAGCGGGATGGTGGATCTGAGATAACCAAACACGAGGGAGATGAGAGGTTAGAAAATGATAAATAATAGCTGGGTATGTGTCTTAGGGGCAAAGCATGTGTTTGTACGTACAAAGCCTTGGGTTCATGTCCCAGCACCCCCCCAAAAAAAAAAAAAAAAAAAACAATAGTTTTGAGTCCTGCTGCACTAAGAGCTTTAAATGCATCACCTTGCTTCACTGTTACCCCAGCTTGGCACAGTCTTGACTGCCTACTTTATCAGGAATAAAACTGAGACTCAGAGAGGTTAAACAACTTCCCCAAGTCATGTAGTCAGTGATTGGTTGAGTAAGGTATACTGAGAGTCTGTTAGAATACATGAGAGTTGAGAAAAGGGAGTATATTCAGGAGATACTTAAGTCAATCTGACAAGGCCAGCTGACCAGTTAGCTCCAGGAATGCCTGAGAAGGGAGTTGCTTGATCATAATACAGGGAACAATGTATGCATGTGTCATATATTTATTTATTTATTTATTTATTTATTTATTTATTTATTTATTTATTTTTTGGTCTTTTCGAGACAGGGTCTCCTTGTAGTCCCAGCTGTCCTGGAACTCACTCTGTAGACCAGGCTGGCCTTGAACTCACAAAGATCCGCCTGCCTCTGCCTCCCAAGTGCTAGGATTAAAGGCGTGCGCCACCACGCCCGGCAAATGTGTCATATATTTATAACATGATAAAAGAATATGGGGTTTCCCCAAGCTAAATGTAGACTTGCCATATGGCAATGCAATTCTACTCCCAGGTACAAACTCAAAAGAATTAAAAACAGGACTTCAAATACTTTTTGGTACATGAATGTTCATAGCAGCTCTGTTAACAACAGACAGCATGTAGAAACAGTCGGAATATCTCCCAACAGATGAATAAAGAAACTAAGTATATATTCATACAATGGAATAATATTCAATAATAAAAAGGAACGAAGTGCTGATACAGCATATAACATGGGTGAATCTTAAAAACACCATGGTAAGTGAAAGATGACAGGCTCCAAAGGCCACATACTACACAACTGCATTTATATGAAATATTCCAAACAGGCAAATACACAGACTGAAGGCAGATTGGTGGTTACTAGGGACTGTGTGGGCGAGAACCAGGAGCAACTGTTTGATGGGCGTGTGTGTGTGTGTGTGTGTGTGTGTGTGTGTGTGTGTACGTAGTGTGGAGGCCAGAGGTCGGTTGGGTGTCTTCCTCAATTGGTTTCCATCTTACGGGATTTTTTGTTTTGTTTTGTTTTGTTTTGAGACAGGACTTCCCACTGAACCTGGAGCTCATGGATTAGACTAGGACTCTGCCTTCTGCATACCCAGCACTCCCCAGCTCTGGGGTTACAGACATGCACTGCCACGTCTGGCTTTCCCATGGATGCTAGGGATCCAAATTCAGTCCTTATCCTTACACAGCTGGCCACTTTACCTATTTACCTATTTTTCCTCCCAGCCCTAATGTGCCTCCTTGATTTAAAAAATATTCTCTCGCTTTCTCTCTCTCTTCCTCTCTCTCTTTTCCTGTGAGAGACAGATAGACAGACAGAAACAGAGAGACAGAGAGAGAAACAAAGAGACAGAGAGGTACATGGGTAGGCATGCCTCAGCAAGTGTGTGGAGATGGCAGGACAGCTCTGTGGAGTCAGTTCCCTCTTTCCACCATTATGTGGGATCCAGGGATGGAACTCGGATCATCAGGCTTGTGCAGCAAGTACTTCTATGTGCTGAGCCATCTCACCCCCCCCCAAATGGACTGGTATTAGTGGTGATGGTAGACAAGATTTGAATATACTTGTCACTGAATGGTCTGCTTGAAAGTGGTTGTATTGGAACTTCATGTTATGTGTGTTTAACACAAATGTTTAAAGGTGGCACACCAGCCTATTGATAGAACACTTTTATGGAGATACTTAAAGGAGTCTCATAATTAAAAAGCACTAATTTGTATCTTTTACAAACTATAAAAGGGTATTAGACTTAAAGATGACTTATGAAAAGTATCTGTTCACTATAAAAATCATCCATGTTGTCAACAATGGCCAGGGCCAGAAAAGAAAGAGCCAATTCCCACTTTGACAGGTGTTAAAATCAAGATAAGTAAATAGGATACAACAGTGTAACAGTATAAGATGAAAACTTAGGAGCAAAGCAATCAACAGAGGCTCTGAATTCAGACGGGAAAGTAGTCAAGTAGTAGGAAGAAGTCAGGATCCTTTGAAACAAAACATGAAACAAGAACATGACAACTTCTGCTTACTTAGTGTGGGCTGTAGAGCCTTGTTGAACCCTGGCTCTATCACTAACTACCTGCTTGACCCTATGTTGTATGCGGGGTCAGCATTGCAGAGGGAAGCCCGGGGTTCTAGTACTCTAGAGTGTGACACTCCAGTAAAACAATAACAAAACCAAAACAAAACTGGCTTAAGATTCTGAACCCCTTTATTGAGTTATAAATTACATGCTGTACCATTCAACCACTCAAACACAAGTTGAGCATCCCTTTTCTAAATGCTTAGGACCAGAAATGTTTGATGTGGGAATTTTTCAAGTTTCGGAATATCTATGTAGAAACTACCAAATGAGCATCCCTTCTCAGAAAATCTGAAATGCTTTTAGAAATACTTTCAAACCTGAAAAGTTTTGAACCAACCCCCACAAAGCTTCTGATTCCAGGGTTTTTACTTTTCAGATTACAGTTGTTCAACATGTACAATTCAATAGTTTTAGTTCTCACAGGGTTATGCAATCATCACAATCTATTCCAGAACCTTTTCATCACCCTCCAGATAAACACTAAACCTATTAGAAGTTGCTCCCCACTTCCCTTTATCCACCTGTCCCCCAACAGCCTGAGGAAATCTGCCAATCTACTTTCTGTCTCTGTAGGTTTTACTGACTTTGGACATTTCATATAGATGAAATCATAAATATATAGTAAGAACACAACAATTATCGCTGGATTCTTCTGCCACATGTTGTTATCACAACTTTCTGTTTCCTCTTCATTTTCTTCCTCTCCCCAGAAACTTATGTGTCCAAAGAGGCTATCAAGACTGGAGTTAGGAGAGAGCAGGGCCAGCAGCCATCTCTACTCCACACCATCAGGCAGGCACTATGGTAATGCTTCATGTGAATGACCTCCTTTAATTGGCTTTGTAAGTCTGAGAGACAAATACTGTCTTGATTTACAATGGAGGTTTGGGAAGGTTAGCTAGCTTGCGGGAAGCCATATAGCCAGCCTTGTCAGAGGTGAGATCTGAACTCTGTTCAGGCTTAATTGAACACTAGGCCTTTAATATTTGTGTATATTTGTGGTATGTGTGTGTGTGTGTGTGTGTGTGTGTGTGTGTGTGTGTGAATTTTAAGCTCTTCATTATATTTTTTGACAGGGTCTCATGTAGCCCAGCCTGGCATGGAACATAACAACTTCTGATTCTCCTGCCTTGGTCTCCAGAGTACTGAGATTACAGACACATGCCACCACATCCTAAGTGTATGTATGTATGCATGTAGGCATGCGTGTATTTTTTGAGACAACTTATTTGATTGATTGAGATCTCCCTATAGTCACAACTGGCCTAGAACTTGATATGTAGACCAAGACCAAGACCAAGATCTCTTTATCTCCAGAGATCCATCTGCCTCTGTCTCCTGCATGCTGGGATTAAAGGTGTGCAGCATCGCACCCAGTACAGGTCTTCTAAACTCTACCTTAATTGTGATTTTTCTTCTAAGCCAGTCAAAACAGCTCGGAAAGTCCTTAATGTATAAAACAAATCCTTGATATTTTTTACCTTCGGATCTCTAATACTGTTCATAAAATTTCATGTCAGCTTTACATTTTATAGATATATATATTAAAATTTCAGATAGATTAAAAATGAGTTGCTACATTTCTTTAAATTTTTTGATTTACTGATTTATTTATTTTTATTTTATGTATATGAGTGTTTTGCTTGCATGTATGCAAGCATACCAGTGTAATGTAATCCCTATGGAAGCCAGAAGATCCCCTGGAACTAGAGTTACCAACAGTTGTTAGCCATCATGTGGTTTCTGGGAACTGAACTCCGGTCCTCTGCAAGAGCAGCCAGAGCTCATAACTACTGAGCCATCTCTCTATCCCAGGTTAGTTATCTTATATAATACTATTTATTACAAGAAAGTTCCGTCTCTAGATCTAACCACATTCCCCTCATTTGGTCAACCCCCCTTCTGTCCTGGAGGATGTACTAAAGTTTAGCCTTAACAATCTCAGGCATGCTCACAGATATTTCTCTGTGTGTCCACTCACATGCAAAGTAAGAACAAGGAAGTCCTATATAGAGCTATTATAATGCTATATTATAAACATGGTATCAGGGACAGCTAAGTTAAAGCATCAGAAATGTGTATTATAAAGCTAAAGCAGTAAGAAAATGGCTGATTAGACTGAAAACCTAATAAAACTTTGTCTCTCATCCTTGTGTGACTTCTAGCATACTGTCTCTCAGCAGTGCACACACACACACACACACACACACACACACACACACACACACATGCACATGCGCAAATGCACGTGCATGCTCACATTTATCCTTCATTTGAATTAAAGCTATAAATCAGGTAGCTTTTGCAGCTGCTTTGGAGTTGAAGTCCCAGGCAGACTACAGTCATATGAAAATGTGTGGCACAGGTGAACTCTAAACACACTGGGCACAAATGCAGATGCTACCAGGAGATCCAAGGCATGAACAACTGCTTCAAATCTTTAAAATTTCAGGGTGCTCACCAGAAAATTATTAAGGCGATATAAATAAGATGCCCAGTGAGTGCCTCTCTTTAGATGCTTTATATATGCTACCACCTTAATTACATATATAAAAGTCAGATCTCATACTTTGGTAACTATATTTCAGCTGTGTGGTGTTTAATCTTGACTGTCAACCTCCTTAGATTGAGAGGCACCTGAGAGATAAATAAAAGAAACCTCTGGATAGGTTTGTGTCAAGCGTGAT
The DNA here is from genome assembly GCA_009823505.1 of Rhizomys pruinosus. Classification (NCBI taxonomy): domain Eukaryota; kingdom Metazoa; phylum Chordata; class Mammalia; order Rodentia; family Spalacidae; genus Rhizomys; species Rhizomys pruinosus. The sequence goes on from VZQC01005527.1 coordinate 1,909,106, forward strand.
GGTAGGTACCCTTATCTGCTGGACCATCTCACCAGTCCCTAAAACCAAATTTTAATCATTCCACCTTCTATGCTTTGGATTTTTTAAAAGATCTTCATGAAATCTTATCATGACTACTAAATTCTTTACATTGCTAAAGACTGAAAATATGCAATCTTAGAAAATGGGCAATCTGAGGCTCCCTCATGCAACCAGCATAGGGACCCTGCACAATGAGAGCTGTAGCTATGGAAACACTTGGCAATGGCGTTTAGTGTGAATCAAAGAACCCATTCTGTTACTCAAGTGCCTGACATTGGAGATCAATTCATAACAACTGTAAGCTATTAATAATTGTTCTATTTAATTTGTAAACAAGATTTTTCTTCTTCAATGAGATGTTTAGGAAATCCTAAGTGTTTTTCCTCAGGAGAAGAAAATGATAAATTAAATGTTCTTAAATAATATGCTGTACTTGGCTGATGTTTTTTAATCATTTATGGACTAAACACTATAAATATCAAGCTTATTTGGCACTTAGCATATGTTGATAAATATTATTTACTTCAAACATACATGTGGATATATGTACACAAGTATACATACATGTGTGGAAATATACATACATGAATATATGGCCTATTTTTTCAACCAAGATTATAAATTCCTCAAAAGCAGAAAATATAAATAATTTGAAGTCTAGTGCCCAATGGAGTGCTGATGATATTAGTTGTTAATAAAATCTTCCCTAATTTACCTCTTCTTTCCTAAGCACAGGAGACTGTGGCGGAAGATAAATTGTAGAACATGAATGTGAGTAGATTCTGTGATGGGAAAAACGGGCATCAGTGACAAAAGATTTCGGTAGCGCTAAGCGCAGAAAAGAGGCATCCAGCCAGTGCCTCCGTGAGCACCGCAGCTCTTTAATTAAATAGTCCACTTTTTCACAAACTTTTTTTTTTTTTTTTGGTCTTTTTGAGACAGGGTCTCCCTGTAGCCCTAGCTGGCCTGGAATTCATTGTGTAGACCAGGCTGGCCTTGAACTTACTGAGATCCGCCTGCCTCTGCCTCCCCAGTGCTGGGATTAAAGATGCGTGTAACCACGACCAGGCTCACAAACTTACTTTTAAAAAATTTTTTTTTATTTATTTATTTATTTATTTATTTAATTTATTTATTTGTATGAATGTACTGTCTGCATGCAGGTTTGTGCACCCGTGTCGCGCAATGCCGCGGAGGTCAGAAGAGGGCGTCGGATTCCCCTGGAACTGAAGTTCTCCTGGAATTGGAGTTTCAGACGGTTTTCGGCCACCATGTGGGTGCTGGGGATCGAACCCCGGTCCTCTGCAAGAGCAGTCAGTGCTCTTAACCGCTAGGCCATCTCTCCAGCCCCCACAAACTAACTTTTAATGAGAAAGGAAACTCTAGACCAGAACTAAATGCTATTTTCTTTCAACATAATGCTATTTGGGCGTTTTGTTTTATTTTTTTTAAATATATATTCTTCTATTTTATGTATATGAGTATATTGCCTGCATGTATGTAAGTGCACCCATGTCTTGGAATGCTTGCAGAGGTCAGAAGAAGGTGTCAGATCTCCTGGAACTGGAGTTATGGATGGTTGTTAGCTGCCATTTGGATACTGGGAATAGAACCAGGGTCCTCTGCAAGAGCAGCCAGTACTCTAAACCACTGAGCCATCTCTCCAGCCTCCTGTAATTATTTTTTTTAACAAAAGTTTTATTTTGTCTTTCTTTAGAGCTATGTGCTGCTGCTTCCACAGTCAAGAGAGGAAGGAAAAAATACTCAAGCTGCCCATGTATAGATTTTAGGACAGAGCAGAACCGCAGCCTAGCATTTGTACACGGAACACAGAGAGCCTCACGGCACAACCCCAGGGTAGAAAGCAGACCCTGAAGTATTTTTTTTTAATAACTTCTTATTGGCTTACTGTTCCAATTTTTAATTTAAGAATCATACTTTTTCTCATAAAGTAGTAATTTATAGATATTTTTTGTCTTCCATTCTTTTGGGGATCTAGCCCCTTGACTGAAATGGTTTCCTTCCTCTTATGTTGGCCTGATACTTCAGATTCTACTCCCACAGTGTCTTACAAGCCAGTATCTTGTTATTTGTTGTAGCCCATTAGTCTTCATTAATTCTTACCAAGCTACTACATTAACTTCCAAATTGGTCTCACAGTTGCCAGTTTTCGCCTATAGCTCACGTGCTGCTAGACCAATGGTCTAACAACACACAGCTCTGCTCACCCACAGTGTCAGGAATATTTATTAAGCACTTGTTTCATGCCAGACATTACAGTAGGCTCTGAGATTCAGGAAAAAGGGACAGAGGCTGTTTACCTTAGGCAGCTTACATTCTAATAATGTAATCCCTCTGTCCAATTTCTGTCAGTGATTGGCCAACAGCACTAAATGTAATTTTCTCATTCTGCCCGTCAAAGGATACGGCCTGAGTGGCCTTTTCTAGAATAATCTCCTATAATACCACAATGCCCTTGCCTGTATTCTACTGAAATGCATGTCACACCTGGAATTTCACTAGGTCATCCACCTATACGACCTGAGTAGCCTTTTTTTTCTCCTTCCTTCCTTCCTTCCTTCCTTCCTTCCTTCCTTCCTTCCTTCCTTCCTTCCTTCCTTCCTTCCTTCCTTCCTTTCTTTCTTCTTTTTTTGTCTTTTTGAGACAGGGTCTCCCTGCAGCCCCAGCTGTCCTGGAACTCACTCTGTAGACCAGGCTGGCCTTGAACACACAGAAATCCACCTGCCTCTGCCTCCTGAGTCCTGGGATTAAAGGTGTGCACCACCACGCCTGGCCTTTGAGTGGCCTTTTCTAGACTAATCTCCTATAATACCATTATGCCCTTGCCTGTGTTCTACTGAAACGCATGTCATACCTGGAATTTCACTATGTCACCCACCTACTTATTTTAGCATCTGGACTTAGTCATGCCCCTTAACCTCATCATCCACAGTGCCCCCCCCTTCTCTTTCTCTGGGTGGGGGTAGGTGGGTGTGCATATGTGTAGATGACAGAAAACAGATTCAGGTTGTTCTTCATCAGCACAGTACACCTCTGGGTATTTGGAGACAGGTCTCTCTCTCTCACTGACTGGAACTTACCAAGTAAGCCAGACTGGGTGGCCAGTGAGCCTTCAGGATCTACCTGTCTCCATCTCCCAGCAGTAGGCGTACAAGCATTTTTAACATGGGTTCTTGAGATCTAACTCAGGCCTTTATGCTTGTAAGGCAAGTGCTTTACCAGTTGAACCATCTTCCTAGCCCCTTGATTTATATTTTAAGGCCCATCTCAAGTGGAATGTTCTTCAAAATGTCTTTAGCTAGTCCATACCCTAATACTGATCTACTATTCTGAAGTTTCATTTTACTTTGCATTATGGTAATTACATATTTGTTCCATCCCCTGTTTTATTTTTTTCTAATTTTTTTATAGGAATTGGCACAGAAATATATACAAATTTGTAGGGAATACAGGATCTAAAGCTCATTTTCAGGTACATGCACATGTTCTAAACTGTTCCTTCCTTCAAGCTAAAAAAAAAAATACTTGATCTTATCAGAGACAAGATGAAGGAAGGGCAGAAGAAGCAAGGAAGAATGAGTGATGGTTTCCTCTTCTGAAGAGTCATTTGATCTAAAACTGTAACATGAATAGGTGTTATATGGGTGACAAAGGATTGGGATGACTAAAGCTTGTACAAAATCACAAAATATTTAGCCAGGTGGTGCACACTTTTAATACCAGCACTTGGGAGGCAGAGCCAGGTGGATCTCTGTGAGTTCAAGGCCATCCTAGTCTACAGAGTGAGTTCCAGGCCAGCTGGGGCTACAGGGAGACCCTGTCTCAAAAAGACCCCCCGAAAAAAACCCAAAACCCCCAAACAAAACAAAACAAAAACCCCAAAGCACAAAATATTTCTATAGAATGCTGTTAACTGCTAACATAATATCTTTTTTTTTTTTTTTTGGTCTTCTCAAGACAGGGTCTCCCTGTAGCCCCAGCTGTCCTGGAACTCACTCTGTAGACCAGGCTGGCCTTGAACTCGCAAAGATCCGCCTGCCTCTGCCTCCTGAGTGCTAGGATTAAAGGTATGTGCCACCACGCCTGGCCATAATATCTTAATGGAGTAATACAACCTAGCCCACTGGAAAAAAAAAATCACAAAAATATCTAACAGTATTTACCATAGTAATTGCATTTTGGGGTGTGTGAATCAGCTCACAAGGATCTTCTTCCAACAACTTCCACCTTCCATCCCACATCTTCTCAGAGCCTTGTGCCTTCCATGAACCCAGTGTGTACACTGACTTGAGCCAGGCAAGTCAGATTTCCTCTACTAAGCATCTGTAATTGAAACTCAGAGCTGTCAAGGGAGTGAGTTTTCATGTTACCCATGTACTGCAGAGCAGTCACTTTATACTGGGCAGACTGTAGAACAGAGAAATCTGGCTTGTCTGAACATTACAGAAAAGAAGCAGATGTGGAAACAAGAGCAGAGGGAGGAGAGCCGCTCCCAGTTCCTGTCAGAGGCCCAGCTGCTCTCTTATCTCTAGGTCTGGCAACCTTTCTTTCTATCCTTATAATGAACCTTCCAGTGATGGTTAATCTTGACTGTCAACTTGATGGGATTTAGAATCACCATGGAAACATCTCTTGGCATCTGTGAAGTAGTATCTAGATTAGGTTGATTGAGGCAGGGAGATCCATGGGAGTACTAGTCCATGCTGGGGACACATGACAAGGAGACAGCAAGGTGAACACAAGCACTCTTTGCTCTCCTCTTCTTGATTGTGGACAGAATGTGACCAGCCATCTCTTATTTCTGGTGCCAAATTTTATTAAGATGCACTGTATTTCCTGGAACTTCCAGTCAAAACAAACCCTTCCTTCCCTAAGTTGCTTTTCTTAGGTGTGTTGTTGTAGGAATGAGACACATAATGAATACACTTCCTGCCCGGGCTAGTCCAAGTTCCTTTAAAACAACTGCAACCTGCTAGTTGTAATTGCATTCTAATTAAGACAAAAATGTTTTGCTGGTTCACAGAATTCCTACCCGCCAGTGTGTTGGCAATGTTTTAGTGCTTAGCAAGCTCCTACTATGCACAAGTTACTATCAGTATACAGATATCTGAGAATTTTATTTTCCAGTTACCACGTCTTTCTTTTGATGATGTAACAAATTATTTTAGACCACACCCACTGAAAAGCTATATGCCTATAAATAAGCTCAAGGCCTATGTTTCCCATTTCATTTTGGAGCCCATATTTAACTCTGTGAGTTGTTAATAAAAGTACATCAAGGGGCTGGAGAGATGGACTAGCAGTTAAGAGCGCCGACCGCTCTTACAGAGGACCCGGGTTCGATCCCCAGCACCCACATGGCGGCTGAGAACCGTCTGAAACTCCAATTCCAGGAGAACTCCAGTTCCAGGGGAATCCGAGACCCTCTTCTGAACTCCGCGGCGTTGCATGACACGGGTGCACAGACTTGCATGCAGACAGTACATTCATACACATACAGAAATAAATAAAATTTAAAAAAAAAGTACATCAATATTTGGAAAGACACATTGGAAGATCAAGAGTTAGTGAGTTCAGAGAACTTGTTCGTTTCTTTAATCAGCTTCAGCTCGTCCAATAAATTTAAACTGCATTGATAAAGAATTCTAAAAAAAATTAATTAAGGGATACATTGAAATGGCCTCTTTGGAAAGTCTCGGTGGAATTATAGACAGATGACCACCAACCAGTGATCCAGTAACCTCCAGGGAGTCACCCAATATACTCTAGCACATCTTTAATCCCAGCCCTCTGGAGGCAGAGGCAGGCACATCTCTCAGAGATCAGAGCCAGCCTGGTTTACATAGTGAGTTCCAGGCAGGCCAGGGCTAGGAAGACCCCTATCAAAAGAAAGAATTACAAAGAAAGTGTACCTATACCTTCCACCCACTCTTGCCTTAGCCTTTCCAACTTCATGATGGACTTAAGGCAACCCTACCAGGATATTGCCCGACCTTGATGACCCCCTTCAATCAGAAGCAGGCTTGAGAAAGGTTAGGTGTCATCCAGAAATACAAAAGTAAATTAGGAACATGATTCTGATTCAGGATGATCCACCTGACAAGGAATGAAGCACCTTTGCTGTTTAAATACTTTAGAACAGGACTGGAGAGATGACTCAGCAGTTAGGATCACTGGCTGCTCTTGCAGAGAAGCTGGGTTCAATTATCAGCACCCACATGGTGGCTAACAACTGTCTGTAACTCTAGTTCCAGGGACACCTTCTGACCCCTGCTGGCACATGGTGCACTTACATACATGCAAGCAATACAATCATACACATAAAAATAAATAAAATATTAAAAATAAATTAATACTTTAAAACAACTGAAGTGGTATAATACTATCCATTTGACAATGACGCTACTTTCCCAGAATTTTACTGAAGGCTGTATCTAGTAGTATGTATGTATCTAGTAGTATGTATGTATCTTTGAAATAAATTCTACAGAAAGCAATTTTCAAGAGGGCAGCCAGTGACCCCAGTTCATAAACCATAAACATGTTGCTAGGATTAATGTGCAAACAGGCTTCATGTGTCTTCCAGCTCTCACACTCCCTGAGAAACACCAGACACAGAGGGCAGAAGAAGGAAGGAAAATGGTGAGTGATCCACACCATACCTCATGATGCAATGATATAAAATTATAATGCTATTGTTTCAGCTTATGAGACATGCAGAACCTGTTTCTCTCAACAAAAGCCTTCAAGAGAACAAGAAGTCCAATAAAACCACTTTGTTCTCTGAAATAAACAAACCAGTACATCTCGTAGTTAAACCTACTTCTGCAGGCTTGAAGAGTGAAATAAAGCTGTGAGGAGGAACAGGTCACTGCCTGGGTGGCAGGAGCCACAATCCCAGCAAAAGAAAAGGAAACTGAAAGGCCTTAGGCAAGGCTTTGCTTTTGCTGTAAACTGTGCTCTTGGGAGACTTCAGGGAAGCAGTTTGACCCATAAGACTTTCCTGGGTGAGTCTTGAACTCCCTTTAGAATGACAGGAGTCCAAAGTGTCCAGGTCAAGTAGGTAAGAACGAGAATGCCCTCATTAGCCTGACACCTGTACTAACCTTGGAAGAAGCAGGAGCTGCCACCAAAAGAGATATAGAGGGGGTTCTGAAGAAAGAAAGATTCCAAAGGGAGCTCTGCCTTCAACTCTGTACACGGAGATAATACACAATGAATACACACACTATGCACACATGGGAACCATCTATCCATGCCCTAGAAATTGAGACTAGTAACTCAACTAATGTGTGCAAACTCCTTCTGTAGGCAGAAGGACTGCTACTGTGTGTCCAGATGGGTACATGGACAAATTATGTTTACCCAACTCCACAGAAGCCATGCCAAAATATTCCTCCCAAACAAATGATTTCACTTGTTCTTGTTTTCTTCCAACACCAGTCTGGCAAACTGTTTTATACATGAATTTGACTTTTCAAAAATGTGTATGCAATCATGGCAAACTAAGTACATCCTTTCACTCTAGGAGCTGTACGAAGACCTTGATATGTGTACTGCAGCCCAATGCAAAATGTCATCTTCTTAAAGCACAGGAGAAAGGACCTGCAGCAGCAGAGACCTGGCCTGACCTTGTGATATAGGCATCAGCAGAAGCCAGATTCCTAAAACAGCCAGAAAAGAAATGCCACAGACCCAAAAGTTCAGAGTGACAAAGAACAAGCAGAAGAAACAGTCCAGGCTTCAGTGCTTCTGTGACTCTCTGGTCACTTAACTCTTTACTGAACAGAAAGCCTAGTCCACATGAACGGAGAAACAAGCAGAAAAGCAGTGAGGAGGTAGCGCCCACCAGTGCCTTGATGATCCTCCTTGACCTACAGAGTCAGACAGCTAAGGACCCTGACCACAAATGCACAGCTTTCTCACGAATTTGACACTTCCGGGCCTCCCAGAGACCCTGTCATCGCTGGAACTTAAAGAAGACTACATGTCACTGTCTGCTTTCATGCATGTCTAATCTGTCCAATTCCTTTAAGCATCGTGTATTAGAATAATCAGATATATCACTGGGCAGGGTGGTGCATGCCTACAGCCTAAGCTGTTTGGGAGACTGAGAGTCATCACTAGAGCTCAGAAGTTTAATTTATTTTATTTTATTTTATTTTTATGTGTATGAATGTACTGTCTGCATGTAGGTTTGTGCACCCGTGTCGTGCAATGCCGCGGAGGTCAGAAAAGGGTGTCGGATTCCCCTGGAACTGGAGTTCTCCTGGAATTGGAGTTTCAGACGGTTCTCAGCCACCATGTGGGCGCCAGGGATCGAACCTGGGTCCTCTGTAAGAGCAGTCGGCACTCTTAACCGCTAGGCCATCTCTAGAGCCCCTAGAGCTCAGAAGTTTAAAACCAGCCTGAATAGCATAGCAAACTCCAAAAAATAACTATATATATTGGGTGTAATCAGGCAGAGTCACTTTTTTTCCACCATCTGTAAAGTTTTTCTAAAATCTATTTGCTAGTTACAGTAAAGATGCTGGCTTTACCATTCACCCCAATCGCAGCCTTACACTACAGCAATATAGTCTGGACACTCATTTGATCAACTTGATTGAACATACAAGTCCGCCCCCCCCACCCCCCGCTGGATAGTGGGACCCATGGGCTGTGTGGGTTTGGGCACAACTGCCTGCAAATTGGTTTTACATGAAGGATGCTTATACTCATAAATTATCACGTATTGCTAAAAATGAAAAAAAAAAACTGAGAGAAAGATGCAGCTCAGTTATGGCAGAATGCATGATCTGGGATGGGGTGGGGTGGGGTGGGGGGAAGGGACAGGGAAATATGCCTGAACTGAATTGGAAAATGATGTATGAAATACACAAAGCATCAATAAAAAAAAAAAAAAAAGATGCTGGCTTTACAAATGAAGAGCAGTGAGTGCTGTCTGTCTCCTTCCTCCAAGTGCTGATCAGGACAGCAGTGAAACATTAACAGACAACACTGTCCTTCACGGTCGGTCCCAGATTAAGGAAGGTGCCACAAAAACCTATATTTACAAAGCCAGTCACCCCTATGTGTAAACACCTCTCTCACAACATGTCATAATTCTAGTAAATACTAGCAAATTCACAGCCATTCTAATATTCCAAGGATGTTCAGAGGGTTGGAGATGCAACTCAGTGGGAGAGTGCTTCCATGCATTGTATGTGCAAGGCTGTGTCTGATCCCTATCGCTGAAAACAAACAAAAAAGGCTATTTGAAAATTAATGTGCTCATGAGTGGTAAAATGCATAACCACACCTATACCAGGGATGCTCAAAATATAACATGCATACAAACACCTTGGGGATCTCATTAAAATACAAACTTTCACTCGGTGGTTCTTGGCTGGGATTTGAGATTACAGAATCCTAACAAGCTCCCAGGGGAGTCTGCTACTGCTGACACTGGACCCCACTTTCGGCAGCAAGGCCACCTACCATGACTTCTCTGGGAAGTCCAAAGTACCTCTTTGTCACACAAGAATTCCCATCACATCATAATGAGAAAGCAGACACTGTTAAAAGTGAAGATAGAGAAATAGGACAATGGGAGGGAAATGCAAATGTGGGATTCTTGGTCCTGATTTTGACTCACATCATATTATTCTATTCTCCTTTCCTCAAAATTGGCCCAGTAGCCTGACTCTCTCAAGAGGGATGGAGATAGTTTGTTGCCAAGGTTCAGTAGTATCCAAGATACAAAAACACTACCATCTGCTTGTTTTCAAGTACCATACAGAAGCCGATCCCAGGCAGTTCAGGCTTCCTATGGAGGTAGCTATAGGATTGTCTTTGAAATTAACCATATATCTACGCAACACTGGATTCACAGGGTTCTATACATCTAAAAATAATTTTCTCTGGGTTTAACTAAACTATTATTATTTTGTTTTGTTTTGGGTTTTTTTTTTGTTTTGTTTTGTTTTTGTCTTTTTCGAGACAGGGTCTCCCTGTAGCCCCAGCTGTCCTGGAACTCACTCTGTAGCCCCAGCTGTCCTGGAACTCACTCTGTAGACCAGGCTGGCCTTGAACTCACAAAGATCTGCCTGCCTCTGCCTCCCGAGTGCTAGGATTAAAGGCGTACACCACCACACCCGCTCTAAACTATTATCATTAAGCAATTTTTACTGCCATTTCTTCCTGACTTAGAGCATTTAACTAACAGGCTGAAAAATACTCTTACCTCTGAGTCTACCCACAGCAGGAATACAATATTAGAGCATGTTCAAGTTTTTAATGTTAAAATATAGAGCACATGAGGGACAAGTTTAAATTGAATTCACTAGCACTGAAATCTAGTCTGACTGTACCTGATAGGTCCTCCATCATAATGTTGCACCCCAACCACCCACACTGTCACCCAGCAGCAAATGGAATCCATAGTACTAGAAACAGTGAGGGCTTATCACACTCACAAATGTATCACCAATAAAGAAATATATGTTTTAAGACTATAATATACTTCCTACTAAGACAATACTTTTTAAGATAAATTGTCCACAAGTTGTTCCTTTGAACTAAAAGCCAGTTCTACATTATTAAACTTAGTGATGTCATACTGGACCCAAGTTTTTTGTTGTTGTTGTTTTTGTTTTTTACTTTCTTTTTCAGTACTGGGGATTGAACTCAGGGCTTTGCACATGCAAAAACATGGCTTCTCCCTGGGCATGGTGGTGGACGCCTTTAATCCCAGCACTTGGGAGGCAAAGGCAGGCTGATCTCTTGCAATTCAGGCCAGCCTGGTCTACATAGTGAGCTCCAGGACAGCTGGGGCTATAAGGAGACCCTGTCTCAAAAAATATCAAAACAAAACAAAAGATGGCTTCTCCACTGAGCTACACCTCAGTTCTTCAAGCTGCCTTGAAACAGCAGAAAGCCACAATCATCAATGAGACAGTGTGAGAAGGTGGTGTCTCATCTGCAAAGACCGAGCACAAGATTCTTTTTCTCCTCTTCCTAAAACAGTTGCTATATGGAAAGAACCGAGGTTTTCTGGATTCTTTTTTGGGGGGGTCTTTTTGAGACAGGGTCTCCCTTTAGTCCCAGCTGTCCTGGAGCTTGCTCTGTAGACCAAGCTGGCCTTGAATTCACAGAGATCCACCTGCCTCTGCCTCCCAAATGCTGGGATCAAAGCCACCATGCCTGCTCTGGATTCTTTTGTACTCATCAGACCAACAGGTCTAGACAAGAGAGCTAGCTCCTACTGCTAGAAATGTCCTTGCATTCTGGATTTGCAAAGCTAAGAGACACTGGTCAGCTTGGTGTCCCAGACTCTGCAGGGCATGAAGAAAGCTGTGGAGAGTATAGGAAACCAAACCAAATCTAGTTAAAGTATTATAGGATACATATTTTCCCCAAAAGGGCATAATGGAGTACCTTAAATGACACAAAACAACATTAATATCATAACCTCCTTAACTAACCTACTTACTATGTATTTCTCCTCGCTAATTCCCTTGGCTGCCTCTGGATTCCAGGCCTCTTACAGATGATTTCAAATTCCCCTCAAGGTGAAAACAGATTGACAGTGAGAACTGGTGTGCCTGCTGCTTTTCAAATGTCACTGTAAAGAATGGAAATAAATGTATTTATTCCCAGGGTGTATATGAACAAATACAGAGTGATGAGGTGCTGTTGTAATTTTAGGAATGGGTACGTTCCAGGTTCTTGGCAAATTATACTATGTTTTGCAAATTACAACCGGTTCTTCTTTATTTTCTAAAGAATGTAGCCTATAACCAACAGAAAGGTATGTAGCATGGCTTCCTTCAAGAATGAAACAGATAAGGTTGGGAGATTTCCCTTCTGTTGTCCAGAGAGAAATAAAGACAGCTAAGATATATAAATAAAGACACACGTGGCCAGTCAGGAAGGACTTCTGTGTGCCTGACACATGCCTGCACTGTCTTCAGCCATCTGACAGAAGCCTTAGGAGCGCAGCCATTAGCACAGAGTGGTCTCCAATACCTCGTCAGGTCAACACAGAAGGAGCTTTGTCCAAGTCAGAGTTCCTCCAGAGAAGGGAAAAGGAATTACATATCAGCAAAGTGGCATGAGATATAGGAGATTCTTATCTAATAACGAAGAAAATAATCCTACTCAAATTACGAAGGGGTTTTATGGAACCCTTTTGATTAGACGTATACTATATAATAAAAAATAAAATGTTGAGCTTTTATCTTCCCCACAACTTTCATTTTCAGACTTTTCAATATTCAAGTCATTACTGTCTCTGTTGATATAAACAGAACAAATGGCTTTATTTATATATGATTCACATGCTGTGCAATTTACCCATTTAAAGAGTCCAGTAGTTTTTTGGTGAATATTAAACTACATATGAAACAATAAAGCTTAAAACAAAAACAAAAACAAAATAGAGCTCAAGGCAAGGGAAACGTAGATGACTGTGCAATCTTTGTTGCAATTAATTTCAGAACCTTTTCATTATTCCTAAGAGAAGTCCCCCTATCCATTAGTAGTCCTTCCCCATATCCTGACTGTCTAGCTTTAGACAACCACCAGCTTACTGTCTCCACAGACTTGCTTATCTGGACATTTCATAGAGAGTGATATAATACATAGTCTTCTGTGCTGACGCATTTCATTTAACGAAATGTTTAAAGCTTATCCAAGTTGCTACATCTACTTTTGATTACTGAAAACTTTTCTTTATGGGTGTACCACTGTGTTATTTGTCTACTTCTGAACTGATGTAATCTGTGTTATTTCCACTTTAGGTGCTATTATAAACAATGCCCATAAACTGTCAAACCAGCACCAGACCTAGTAACATAGAGCCTATCAAGGTTGTTCCAAAAGTCCAGATAGCAAAATTTCTTACAAGCTGTGGGATAAAATATACTTCTTTGAAATGGATTTGTCACAAGCTGCGAACTACAGAGATGGAGTCTGGTTTACTTAGAAAGAGGAGTTAAGGGTAAAGCTGAGCCACAGTGAGATTCCCATGATCCTTGTGTTCCCAAGATGCTTGCATTACTGTGATACTTGCTGTGGCCAGGGGCATATAAAAAGCCTGCCACACGGGGTTGGGAGTCTCTTGGCAATTTGTCATCATGGGTGGAGGGCACCCAGTTCATGCAGGAATTTGGGAATGCCATGTTGGGAAGAGAGAGCTGTTGCTCAGCACATGAGTGATACACACCGTGTGTGTGTGTGTGTGTGTGTGTGTGTGTGTGTTGTTCGCTTTGTAGGCAAGCCTGATTAAACTTTCCAATCTCCCTTAAACTAAGATTGGAGAGTCTGCTCCTTGTGTTTTGCTGTTTTGCCTAGTAAGTGGGTGACCTGTGGCAGAGGCGGGGCAGGATGCTATATGAATGGGTAACTCCCCCAGCCCCCCTGCACTCCTCCCTCTGTGACAATTGGCCTAGTCTAGGCAGGGTTAGGCGAAGCAAGAGCTGAGGAAAAGTGATAGGAGGCTATCTTTTATAGGGAAAGCCACTAACTGAAATAAAGCGGGAAGAAAATGCAGAGGGCATCCTGGCAGTGTGGACTCTCTACATAGTGACATGGATTGTGCAATGGACTTTAGATGCAGAACTAGAGTGAAACTGAATAGGCAGAGAGTCAGGTGGGAAAAATCCCCTGCTGGCCATCTGCTTCTAAGTGGTATGGAGTAGCGTGTTTACTTGACCAGTTGCAGCCTATTCACTGCGTGAATATGAAAATATTTTGAAAACCACAGAGGGCCTAGAGCAGGCTTTATGGGCCCTGAAAATAGCAGACCAAAGGCAGGGTGTGCAACAAGCCATGGCCAAGGTGGCCTGGTCACTACTCCATGTTATTAAGGATATACCCCAAGAAGGAGAGATGGCCCAAAGAGAGAGCAAAGATTTGAGGGAAAAGTTAGAACAAGAAAAAACAAGAGGGCGGCCTCCTTAGGACTGGCCTTTGACCTCTCCAGTAACTTGCATAAAGAAGAAATGGAGGCAGGAGTGTCAGTTGCTGCTGTTTACAGCCAGGAGACCCAGGAGAAAAGGCAGATAATGATAAAAAGGAGAACAGAGAGCCCTTTGGCTTAACCTTTAAAACAAAGAAAGGAAAAATCCATCTTTCAACATGCAAATAGTGGCTTTAGTGACGGCCCAGTGCAGGAAATTAAGACAGTCAGACAATACTCAGCACTGAGGTTGTGGGAATTGGGAGAGACTTTTAAGCAGGCAGTGAAGGAGCCCCTACCACCTGGCTTGTAAGGCCATGGGACATGGGAGTGGATGGAACTATTCTAAGTGCTGCAGAAGCAGGAAAGCTGAGTAATATAACCACCCACCCTGCCTTAAGACATAAGCTGCACAGCCTGAGACAGCACAAGGGGAGTAAGTTCCTACTTACTTGGACTGGCTAATAAGAGCCATTAGAGACATGTGGTTATCCCCAGTAGAGGTTCCCATAAATACCAGGGGGTGGAAAAATGATAGGAGAGGGGCAAGCACTACTGAGGGAACCAGGTCTGAGAAAAGCAATATATAGTACCCAGTTCATTGGGCCAGATGGGGCTGTGTTTAAGTGATTTAAGAAAAAAAAACTTGATTGAACAAGGACCTCAAGAGTGGTATGAAACTTTAATGGCTGTGCTGAGCCCCTTGATGGGACAGTCTTTATATCGTAGGAGAGACTTTGTCAAATCTAGATGACAGACCAGCATGTAAAATATGTCTATAGAGGAGTGAAGCAACCTAAAAGATATTTAAAAAGGACAAAACAGAAAAGGAAGTCTGCTTGGGTAACAAGAAGGCAAATGTGGTGGGATTTATGACAAGCCCAAGTTCCTAAAGAAAAAATGGATAACAAGCCAAATTCCATGCTAAAAAGCCACAGGGAGGCTTTAAAGCCAGAAGAACAGTTCACAAAAGGCATATGAAGAATAAAAACTGTTCAAGGGGTGGATAATGAGCCCCCCCAAGGTTAAACAGAGAAAAGTCTTGCTGAGAGTAGGAGCAGTCTGCCCAGTTGGGGCCTTCCCCAGCAGCTAGATGGTGTCAAGGAAAAGATAGCAGGTGCTGTAACTACAGCCAGGAGTCAGGCCAGAGCCTGCCTGACCCAGTGAACCAGCAAACATAGTAGAGGCAAAGGCAGATCTAGTACTCCTTGGCCCTGTGCAGGGCTAGGCAGCTTAAGCCAGGCCCAGTGAGTCCTTCAAAGCTAAAGAAGTTCAGGGAGTTATGTGTGAAAACCCCAGGATGTCAAGTGGGTTAAAAAAAATGACTACAGATACTGAAGAGCTAACTGAATTCATGCCTCTTATTTGTGCTATTGTACCCAACATGTATCATTTGAGACAGCAACTGGCACAAATAGATAAGACCTGGTTTATGTTTGATCTAATATCTAATGTTAATGTCTGAGTGTTTTACAGATGTGAGACCTGTTGGAAAGATATCAAATATACCTGAAGAGACAAAGATAAAGAGTAAATCATTAAGGGGGTACCAGGGCCAGGTATAACTATGGAATCTTGGGGACCTTTATGGTTAAATAAGAGGCACTGGTAGATAAAGACTTCAGTACCATGGGTGGGCTGCCCTACCAGGAGCTGTTGGCCAGGGAAGCTCTAGAGGTCCCCCAAATAAAAGCTACTTGCTTATAACATTGGGTGCACACAAAAAACTAATAGTAAGACCCTGTTGCTGAAGATATGGTGTGATGTGAACATGAGAAAGAGAGATTATGCTGGGGGACATGCCTGTCTACTGGACAGCCTGCCTTCATCATGCTGGAGGGTGCTATGCAGACCACTGGAAAGAAATGGTTCCTAAAATCCCACTACAGACCTCATGTGCTGCACTTTTACATGGCAAAAAAGACATAGTGCAGTAGTGGCAGCCTGGTATATGTGCACCTTGGAAAATTCCAATTGGACCTATGGCCCGCTCTTGGGGGGCAGGGGACACACAACTGATACTGTAAACCTGGTTGACCCCTAGTGGCAAAAGACTTTATAGGCCCCAATAGAATGCTATTGCCATCCTTTTGTTGAAGAGTCGTGATGCCCCGACTAAGACACCATCCAAGCATTTGTGTTTGTGCCCAAAGTGTGACTTGTTATAATGGTTAATGTTTGTTTAGCTGCTTTTTCTTCTTGCTATTTGTGTTTTATTAATAGCAACAGAAGGAGATTCCATAAAATGAGCCAGCAGTCCATTAGAAAAAGAATTTGGACAGACCTAAGAGTTTGATGTCTCACCTTGGAGCAAAACTAGATTGTACTATTCTCCTCTTGATGAAGAGGTTGGTGTGTCCAGAGTGTGAGGGTCAAAGAAAGGGAGGTGGAGTGTGGGATAAAATATACCTTCTTTGAAATGGACTTATCATCAGACAAACTGAGAACTACAAAGATGGAATCTGGTTTACATGGAGGAAGGGGCTAAGGGCAAAGCTGAGCCTGCAGCAAGATTCCTGCAATGCTTGTGTTTCTGCAATGCCTGCATTCCCACAATACCTGCAGAGGCCCTCAAAACGCTGGGAAGCTCCCAGTGCCATGTTGGGGCCAGGGGCATATAAAAAGCCAACTGCGCAGGGCTGAGGGTCTTTCACCATTTTGTCATCACGGGTGGAGTGCACCAAGTCTATGAGAGGACTTGGGGATGCCATGTTGGGAAGAGGGAGAGCCGCTGCTTAGCGTGCGCGCACGTGTGTGTGTGTGTGTGTGTGTGTGTGTGTGTGTGTGTGTGTATGTGTGTGTGTGTGTGTGTGTGTATTTTTGTCTCCATCTACTTTGATGCCTGATTAAACTTTCTAGTCTCCCTTAAAATAAGATTGGAGAGTATGCTCCTTGTGTTTTGCCTAGTAACTGGGAACCAGTGGCAGGGTGGGGAGGGGGGTGGTGGGAAGCTGGATCCTCCCCCCCCCACCCCCAGGAAATCTCTGTGACACAACAAACATGCTAACTGTAAGAAATGCCAGTGAGATATAAATGGCTGCCAAAGAGTGTAGATTTGGAAATGTGCTTTGTGGTTTATTATTGAGTCAAGGAGTTAAACCTTTAGGGTTTGTCTTTTCACTGTTTATCTGACAGTCTCCTTTTCCTGCTTTTAGTTCCAGTAGCTTTCAATTTAACTTTTCAGAACACAAAAACATTTTTTACATTCATTAACTTTAACAAGAAAATCCATTATGATTATTGCCCATTAGAAGTAAATGGATGGTGAATAGTTATCACAGAATTGCTGTTAGGCTTAACATTATGTTGAGTTAAAAAAAAAACAACTATGGTTACATCCTGTTTTTTAGAAAAAAAGGTGTTTTCCTAAAGAGATCATGAACTTGCAAATACATTTCTCAACCAAAAGTAACATAACTATATAAAAATATTTGTTCCAAAAAAAAAAAAAACCGAAAAGGCTGGGTGTGGTGGTGCACACCTTTAATCCTAGCACTTGGGAGGCAGAAGCAGGTGGATCTTTGTGAGTTCAAGGCCAGCCTGGTCTACATAGCAAGTTCCAGGACAGCCAGAGCTACAAGGATACCCTGTCTCAAAAAGACAAAAAATAAAAAATAAAAAAATAAAAACGTTTGTTCCACCTATGTTTTTCATAGAGCCTGTGAGGGACCCAAGAGAAGGCAATATTAAATACACATATTAAAAGAAATAATTGCTTGATTGTAAAGCAAAAATACAGCTGCACATATTGACAACAAAAAATGGAGAATACACAAGAAGGTCAGTGGTAGAAGAGTGGAAAGACAGAGCGAGCCACAAAATGGAAAGACTTATGTTCCACACATTCACTATACAAAGCTTTAAATTTTCCCTAATAACTAAGTAGAGGGCTCTGACCTAATTGACACACTTGCCTCCTAATCTGCACTAGAAGCTCTCAAGGAAGCCACAGAAGTCTATTAAGACCTCATTTGCTAACTGTCCATCAAGGAATGTTAACACAAGAGCTTTACTGTTAGAATATGAGACAGAGACTTTTATTATCTGAATTTTATCTATAAAGCTTTATGCACCTCATCATATGGTCTTATAATTATGTGATTTTATTTTTGGGGGGATTTAATAAAGTTTTATTTTTTCCAATTGTACAGTCAGTTGAACCTCTTCGGGCATCTTTGCCAGCAGCTGGCATCTCTGCTCTTTGTGTTCCTGGTGTAAATTACTTTGGCTCTGTGCTTTGAAACCAATTTGATAAGTCCTTTACTAAGGAGATCCTGAAGGGCTGCCCTGGCCAGGAAACAGTGAGTCTTCAGTCTCTCAGAGAACACAGCTGGGGTAATAAGTTTACAGTTGGGAACTTCCTTATAGACTTTGTCATATGTAGCTTTGTCAAACAGGACTAAGTTGTTGAGCTTGACCCATGGCTTTATTGAGATACAACTCACACTGGAAATTTTGTCCCTTAAAAATGCACAATTCTTGCAGGGTGTGGTGGTGCATGCCTTTAATCCCAGCACTCGGGAGGCAGATGGATCTCTGTGAGTTCAAGGCCTGCCTGGTCTACATACTAAGTTCCAGGCCAGCTGGGACTAAAGGGAGACCCTGTCTCAAAAAGACCAAAACAAAAAAATGCACATTCCATTTTAGTCCATATACAGGGACTCTGTTCATTTCTGACAATTTTGGGGGGAGGGGTCTAGCCTGGAACTCCTAGAACTCCCTAGTAGACCAGGCTGGCTTTTGAATTCACAGAGGCCCACCTGCCTCTGCCTCGCGAGTGCTGGGATCAAAGCTGTGCACCACTATGCCTGGCTTCATTTCTGACAAGTTTTATAACTAACTATTCCCTCTCTGTATCTTTCTCAGGCATTTCCTTTTCTTTTGTTGGGGCAGGCACCACAGCACACCAGGACAGATTCCCATCAACACTGTTCAGACTCGAGTGCCATCTCGTCTCACTTTTTAATCTCTCTGAGCTTTCATTTTCTTATAACCAAAATGATGTATGCAAAGTCCTGATGCATGTAATTTGTCTAGAAATATCTGATACTCCATATTCTTTAATAAATCAAATCTCCATATACAGTGGAGGTAATAAAACAGCAAGTGTGGTCAGAGTCCAAACTCTACCTGCTTGCAGTAGCCAAGCCCTGCTCTGCTTCCTAAGGACAGGGTTGTTCGCCTCCAAGCCCTGCTCCCCTTCCAGAACGCCTCCTTCCATAGACCCCACCTGCTCAACTCACTCTGCTCTTTATGGCCAATGGCTCTGTGATGGTTTCCCTACGAAGGTTCAGTGAAGGCTCCAGACCTCACTCATCTATTCTACCACCAGCACCATGATCACAATCAGTTGGGTATGTTTCTCTCTGTATTTCCATGACCTGGGACTAACTCCAATTGCTTAAGGGGATATACATATATAAGGGAATACTGTAAGGGAAGGCTCTCTTACCAGTATGCCTGAGAATACAATTGTCCTTAATAAAAGCGTTTGTTTGTTTGTTTTCGTTTGCTGATGAACACATCAGCCATTCTCAAACATTTTGGTCTCTGGAAGCCTAAAAATGAAGACTTCAGCAATTTGCTTATGGGGTAGGTGAGATGGTTAAGCAGGTAAAGGTGCTTGGCTTGGCATACAAGATTGATGACCAGAGGTGGAGCCCTGAAGATCATGTGAAAGAAAAAAACCTGCATGTAGTGGCTCATGTCCAATATCAGCACTTCTGTGTTGAGAGGGGAGGCAGAGACAGGACTGGAGGGACAGAAGAAACTCCTGAAATATGTCCTCTGCCCTTCACGAAGGTGCCATGGCACATATACACCTGCATTCACACTAATACATACAGCAGACACACACTTTTAAAATTCTGTTTATGTGGATTAAATGTGAGGCTTATTAATATTTAGCTCTAGAAAGCTAATTGGAGAAAGTTGTAAACTCTGATTCAAGAAAAATAAGTAAGGTAAATAATGCTCATGGGGCTGGAGAGATAGCCTAGCAGTTAAGAGTGCCGACTGCTCTTGCAGAGGACCTGGGTTTGATCCCCAGTACCCACATGGTGGCTGAGAACTGTCTGTAACTCCAACTCCAGGAGAACTCCAGTTCCAGGGGAATCCGAGACCCTCTTCTGACCTCCAAAAATAAATAAAATAAATAAAAATTTATTAAATATTTAATAAATAGAAAATTAATAAATAAAAATTTAAAAAACTCATTCTTTTATAAAAATGGCCACAACTCCACAGACTCTGAATCCATCTTAGGGACCCACAAAGGTTTATTTTTTCCTCTTAAATTAAAAAAAACTCATTTTCATTTATATGCAAAGTTAATATAGTTGATGAAGTTGATGGGCAAATGAAAGATATGAGGGGAAGATAGGTAAGGGCAGTCAGAGCTACAGAGAATTGCTAGGCACAAGCAGACAAAGAAAAGAGAGGCCACAGGTGGTAGAGCATGCCTTTAACCTCAGGACTCAGGAGGAGAGGCAGGTGGATCTCTGTGAGATCGAGGCCAGCCTGGTCTATAATAGTAAATTGTAGGCCAGCTGGGGCTACATGGAGACAATGCCTCAACGACAATGAAACAAAACAAAAACAAAAGAGTACAAATATTACCAGTTCTGGGAAAAAATAATAAAGAAGCCAAAAGTTATTGCTCAAGCCAAGGCAAAGACAA
Source organism: Rhizomys pruinosus (assembly GCA_009823505.1). Classification (NCBI taxonomy): domain Eukaryota; kingdom Metazoa; phylum Chordata; class Mammalia; order Rodentia; family Spalacidae; genus Rhizomys; species Rhizomys pruinosus. The sequence continues at coordinate 1,929,769 of VZQC01005527.1, forward strand.
GAGTGAGGGCCAGTGAGACACCTCCACCAAGCCTGTCAGCCTGAGTTCAAATCTCAGGATCCACAATCCACATGGTAGGAGGGCACTCACTCCTGCAAGCTGTGCTCTGACATACGCACACAAACATAAATGAAACTAAATTTTTAAATGTAGATATCTTTAAAAAAAAAACCCAAGAATAATATAAAAGACCAAAATGTAAACAAAACCTTAAGTGGAAATGGATGTTTGGATGCTAAATGTGTTTGGCAATTCCCACCCTTCTCATGCCCCCCACGCCCATTCCTCATCTGTTTGCTTCCACACCTCCCTCCTTCCTCCCTTGGAACTCTATTCCCCCTGGCTTTGTGGTCATTGGCTGGAAATGATGCTCAAAGTGATCTGATTAGAGAAAGAGTGAGGGCTCTGATGAAGCTGCATGACTGGGTTCAGCTGATAAATTTTTCAACACTCTATTAGATTATAAAAATGTTAATGAGATTTTAAAAATAGGAACATTGAAGTTATTTTTATGTGCTGGAAATACATTTAAAATTAATGCCCTTCAAATATGCTTCTGGGACTGGACAGTAATATGGATTTGACTACTGTGCTGGGGGTGGGTAGAAATAGAGACATTTAAAATAATTTCATTCATTTTATGCTATTCTTTCTACAGGTACAAATGTCATAGAAATGTGACAAAGTAATTCTCACTTTAATGTTTTTTGGACCTTTCTGCAAGTTTTTCAGAGATGTCCAATTGGTATGGATTTTATTAAACAGTCATGTGTGCGCAAGTAAAAAGAAAACCTCAAAGTCTATAGAAAATTATAACCCCAGGCCAAATTCAGCCAGTACTCTAATTGAATATATTCCTTAAGCTAAGATTTTTTTCCTTGTCTTTTGAGACAGGGTCTCTCTTTAGTCCCAGATGGCCTGGAACTCTCTATGTAGACTAGGCTGGCCTTGAACTCCCAGAGATCCGCCTGCCTCTGCCTCCTGAGTGCTAGGATTAAAGGCATGCATTGCCAAGCCCAGCTACAAATTTTATACCCCTTCCTTGTCCCCCTCCCCACCAGTGTTCATGCATTCTGCCTTACATATCTTATATCTTTTTCTCAGACTTTAAAAAAATTTTTTCAATGCAGAAGTTCACTGTTTTGGGTAGAAGTTTACTATTTCAGTCAGTTCTTTGACCCAGTCTTTTTTGTTGTTGTTGTTCCTTCCAATTTGTATCACTTCAAACTATGCATATATACATGCCATGCATATACCAAAATTATGATGTTTGAAAATAAATTAGAGGTTAATTCCAAAACATGTTTAGGGATTCACATTTTGACAGTAGAGTTGTATGCAGGTAAAGAAAAAATATTACTTTACATTCCCACATTACATAGTAAGTTTATGAGTAACATCAGGTATTATATTTACTAGAAAGAAAGAAAGAAAGAAAGAAAGAAAGAAAGAAAGAAAGAAAGAAAGAAAGAAAGAAAGAAAGAAAGAAAGAATTAATTATACAGTTTGCTTTACAAATAGGGATTTGGTGCTAGGATCCACAAATGAGGGACACTATTCGTCATTTGTTTTTCTAGGACTGTGTTACTCTTTTGTTTTTTTCTGTATGTGTATGAATCTGCATGCAAGTCTGTGCACCCGTGTTGTGCAATGCCGCGGAGGTCAGAAGAGGGTGTCGGATTCCCCTGGAACTGGAGTTCTCCTAGAATTGAAGTTTCAGACGGTTCTCAGCCGCCATGTGGGTGCTGGGGATCGAACCCAGGTCCTCTGTAAGAGCAGTTGGTGCTCTTAACCGCTAGGCCATCTCTCCAACCCAGGACTGTGTTACTTAACTAAGCATAATGGCTTCTAGTTCCATCCATTTGCCTGCAAAGCTCATGATGTTGTCTTTCCTTACTGCTGCATAGAATTCCATTGTGTAGATGTACCACATTTTCTTTATCCACTCATCAGTTGAGGGATACTTGGGTTGCTTCCAGCTCTTCACTATTGTGAAGAGAGCTGCAATAAATGTAGATATGCATGTATCTCTGCAAAAGGATGAGTCTTGTGGGTATATACCCAGGAGTGGTATGACTGGGTCAGGTGATAGGTTCATTTTGAGTCTTTTAAGAGTTCTCCGCACTGCTTTCCATAGGAGTTGCATAAGTTTGCATTCCCACCACCAGTGAATGATTGTTCCCCTTTCCCCACAACGTCTCCAGCATTTGGTATCATTCATTTTCTTGATCATAACACTGCAGCTAAAAACACTTGAGAGACAACAATTAATCCTAAACCCAAAAGACAAGATGAAATAACAAAAATCAGAGTGGATATTAATGAAATAGAAACAAAGAAAACGATACAAAAAAAAAAACAATGAATCCAAAAGCTGGTTCTTTGAAAGGATAAACAAGGTAGATGGACCTCTATCTCAGTTAACCAAAAGTAAGAAAGAGCAACTCCAAATCAATAAAATTCAAAATGAAAAGGGAAACACCACAATAGATAACAAAAAGATCCTGATAATCATATGAGAAAACCTATATATACTCTTCTAAATTTGAAAACCTAAAAGAAAAGGATGAATAGCTGAAATCGTGGGTAACACCAAAGCTTAATCAAGAAGAGATTGATAGCTTAAACAGACCCATAACATATGAGGAAATTGAAACAGTAATTCAAAACCTCCCAACTAAAAAAAAGTCCAGGCCCAGATGGATTTATGGCAGAATTTTCTATAAAACATTTAAAGAGGACTTACAATCACTATTACTCAAATTATTCAAAAGGATAGAAGCAGAAGGAAATCTCCCAAATTCCTTCTATGAAGCCAGCATCACTCTAATACCAAAACTAAGCAAAGATACAACCAAAAAAAGAAAACAACAGACCCATTTCATTAATGAACACAGATGCAAAAATAGTCAATAAAATACTCGAAAACCACATACAGGCACACATCAAAAAAGTCATCCATCGTGACCACGTCAGATTTATACCACAGATGCAGGGATGATTCAACATATGTAAATCAATAAATGTCACAAAGCACATAAATGGACTGAAAGATCAAAACCACATGGTCATCTCAATTGATGCAGAAAAGGCCTTCAATAAAATCCAACATGCCTTCATGTTTAAAGTCCTAGAGGGAATTTGACTAGAGGCAACATTCCTCAACATAATCAAAGCCATATATAATAAACCCACAGTCAACATCATTCTAAATGGGGAAAAATTAGAAGAGTTCCTCTTAAAGTCAGGAACCCATCAAGACTGCCCCTATTTACACTCCTTTTTATTATAATGCTTGAAACGCCTGCTACAACAATAAGACAAGAAAGGGAAATTAAAGGAGTACTAATTGGAAAAGGGGAGGTCAAACTATCCCTTTTTGCACACGACATGAAAGTTTACCTAATGGATGCTAAAAATTCTACCAGAGCTGGGCATGGTGGCACACACTTTTAATCCCAGCACTCAGGAGGCAGAGACAAGCGGATCTCTGTGAGTTCCAGGCCAGCTGGGATTAAAGGGAGAGCCTGTCTCAAAAAGATAGATAGATAGATAGATAGATAGATAGATAGATAGATAGATAGATAGATAGATAAATAGATAAATCGATCAATCAATCAATCAATCCACCAGAAAACTCCTAGAAATGATTAAGTTTCAGTAAAGTGGCAGGATACAAAATTAACCTAGAGAAAAATCAGTAGCCTTTCTTTATATCAATAACAAGCAATTGGAGAAGGAATATAAGACTTCCCATTCGCAATAGCCTCAAAAAAAAAAAAAAAAAAATCTCAGAACAAACCTGACCAAGGACACTAAAGATCTCTACAATGAAAATTTTAAGCCCTTGAAGAAGGACATTGAAGAAGACACTAGCAGATGGAAGGACTTACCATGCTCATGGAATGGAATAACTAATACAGTAAAAATGACCATCCAACCCAAATTTATATATAGATTCAATGCAATCCCAATTAAAATCCCCATGAGTTTCTTCACAGGCTTTTTTATATTTTTAAAACACTATAAACTAGGTGCAGTGGTGCACCCTTGGGAGGCAGAGGCAGTGGATCTCTCTGAGATGGAGGCCAGCTTGGTCTACATAGTAAGTTCCAGGCCACCCATGGCTATAGGGCAAAAGAACTGCTCCATAGCCTGTAAAGCTAAAAAAAACAAAAAACAAAACTACCCCTATTCTATCCTTTATTCTCTTTAAAACTTGATGATGCCAGACATAAGAGCATTTAGCTTAGTCCCTGGTTAATTATTAATAGTATCAACACAACAGTACTACAAAACTATCACTAACACTATTAGAATTTATAGGTAGAATGTGAAACATCACCCATGGCTCGTGTGACTGAATGTTTGGTCTCCAGCTGGGGCTGTTATTGGGAAGGTGGTGGAACTTTGCTGAAAGAAGTGGAAGAGGGCCTTGCAAAACAAGGCATTTCTTTATCAGTAAGTAAAATAGACTAAAGCAGTTTCTCTTTAGGAAGGGAGACCACTCTCAGGTGAGTGATCTCAGACTGTTTTCTGCACTGTTTGTCTCCTCCAGCCATTGTCCATAGGACACTGAGAAGTCATAGGAACATGCAGGCGCAGGCTCGAAGCCCAGCTTCATCTCCAGCATGGAGAGGGACTGTACATCACAGGGCAGAGTCTTTTATTTCTTTTTTTGGTATTTTTTTTTTTCTAAAATTTGCCTCACCACACTAACTTTATTTATTTTTATTTTTTTATTTTTTGGTCTTTTCGAGACAGGGTCTCCCTGTAGCCCCAGCAGGCCTGGAACTCGCTCTGTAGACCAGGCTGGCCTTGAACTCACAAAGATCCGCCTGCCTCTGCCTCTGAGTGCTAGGATTAAAGGAGTGTGCCACCACACCCAGCACCACACTAACTTTAAATTACCAGTGACACTGTTTGCTCTTTTCATTCTTTTCATCTGGCTTATTTGGGAAATACCTCAATTTTCCCCTTATTTTATTATGGTAAAAGAAACATAAGATTTGCCAACATTTCTTCTTAGTTAAAACTCAGTTCATAGCCCAGGCTGGCGGCCAACTTGTGCTGACATCTCACCTTCCTCTCCCCTCCTTTTTTTCCATACATTATTTTTATTACAAGTTTACACAATGAAAACTAATGAAAGATGATAGACAGAAAAATAAAAGTGAAACTCAACGGAAACAGCTAAATGAGTAGAAATGTACCAAAGCAGAATACCATAAGATTTTCAGTAACACTGCTACTCAGGGGAGGAAATGCATCTGGAACTAAATCTGAACAGTGAGTCATAACAGATCATAATCAAGAATTTAAAATATCTATAAGTGGCCAGAAGCTAATCTGATCATCACCTTTATTTAGGTTTTAAATCCAGCACTGACAGCATCTATTAAGATGGCTATGTGATTTCTATCCTTGAGTCCATTTACGTGATGTATTTTTTCCTTTGTTGTTGAGACTCTCCCACATGAGCACTGTCTTTCCATTATTTCTATCCCTCCTATTCTCCCATCGACTCCTCTCATGTCTCCCCACTCCCTTAAAAAAAATTTTTTTTTTGATGTTTTGAGACAGTTTCCCTGTAGCCCCAGCTGGCCTAGAATTGGCTTATGTAGGCCAGGGTGGCTCCATCTCAGAGATCCCTCTGCCTCTACTTCCCCTGTGCTGGATTAAATGTATGCACCAGCATGCCCAGCAAATTTTCTTGATTTCCATATATTGAACCATTCCTGAAGCCCTAGAATAAAGCCTACTTATCGTGATGAATGAGCTTTTCAGTGTTTCCTGTATTCAGTTTGTAATATTTTGCTGAGAATTTTTGAATCTATGTTCATCAGGAATTTGGTTTATAATTTTTTTGTTTTATCTTTAATTTGGTTTGGGTATTAGGATAATGCTAGCTTTGTAAACAGTTTGGTAATTTCCTTTCCTCTTTCATGGAATAGCCTGAGAGACACTGGTATTAATTCTGTAAAGGTAGAATTCAGCAGTGAATCCATTTGGGCCTGGACTCTCTCAGTCAAGAGCTTTTTTAAAAAATTACTACATTGGCATTTCTGCTTCTTATGGATCGGTTTAAATTATTTCTCTCATCTTGGTCTAGTTTTGGTTGATCATATTTATCTAAAAGTTTATTCATTCTTTTTTAATTTAGTGGAATATGTTTATAAGGTACATCCTCGTATTTTCTGAATTTCATTAGCTCTATATAGTAGTACCCTCTCATCCCTAATTTTATTAATTTGGGTCTTCTCTCTTTTTTACATTTATGTGTACGCATCCATGCAGATGAGTATGCAAAAAATGGAGGTACATGCATGCCACAGTGCACTTGTGGAGGCCAGAAGACAATTTAAAGGAATCAGTTTCCTCTTTCCACTACATGGGTCCCGGGGATCAAACTCAGGCTTATGTTTTGGTAGCAAACACCCACCGAGCTATCTGGCTGGCTCTTCTCTTTCTTTTGGTTAGTTTGGGTAAAGGTCTGTCAATGTTACTTATCTCTTCAAAGAACCAACACTTTGTTTAGTTGATTCTTTGTGTTTTTTAAAGTATTGTATTTATGTGTATGAGTGTTTTGGCTGCAGGTGGGTAGGTGTGGCACATGCATTCGATGCCTACAGAAGCCAGAAGAGGGTGTTGGATACACTGGAACTGTAGTTACAGCAGTTGTGAGCTGTCCTGTGGCTGTTGGGAACCAAACCCAAGTCCTCTGGTCGACCAGCAGGTGCTCTTAACTGCTGAGCCCTCTCTCCAGTATTATTATTTAGTAATAATACTGTAATAGTATTAGTAATACTAATTAGTATTTTGTATCTGCATTAATTTTTGCCCCAGTCTTAATGATTTATTTCTGTCCATTGATTTTAGGTTTGTTCTTGCTTTTGCAAGGCCTTAAGTGGTATCATTATTTATTTGGGCTCTAGTTTCTTAATATAACCATTTAGAGCTATTAACTCTCCTCTTAGGACTGCTTTCATTGAATGTGGTAGGTTTCATGGTAAGTTGTGTTTTCATTTTAAGTCAGTATCAGGAATTTTTAATATTTCCTGATTTCTTGATTAATTCATCACTCATTAATAATGTGTTATTTGATCTTCCTAAGTTTGTGAACTGAACAGTTTCTCCTGGTGTCGATTTGTAGTTTTATACCACTGTCATCAAAGAGAATACAAGGAATTATCTCAGTTTTTCTTTATTTGTTAAAACTTGCTTTATATCCTAATCTATGATCAATTTTAGAGAAAGTGCTATGAGTTGCTGAGAAAAATGTGCATTCTGCAGTGTTAGGATAAAATGTTCTGTAATGATGGTTAAATATATTTCAACTGTGATGTCATTGAATTCAGATGTTTCTCTGTTTATGTGTCCCTGGTTGATCTGTTGATTGATGAGAGTAAGATAATGAAATCTCCTACTATTATTGTGCTGTGTTAATCTGTGACTTCACCTGTAGCAATATTTCTTTATAAAACTAGGTATACCTGTATTCAAGGTATATAAGTTTAGAATTGTAATGTGCTCTCAACAATGTTTAATCAGCATGATATAATGTGACCTCCTTTTTCTCTTCTGACTAGTTCTGGTCTAAAGTCTATTTTGTCAGATATCAGAACAGCAATTCCTGTCTGTTTCCTTTTACACTTGCTTGGAATATGCCTTTACATCATTTTACCCTAAGGTAGTATCTGCTTTTTATGGTATGGTGTGGGTTTTTTTTGAGACAACAGATGGATTCTGCCTTTTTTTTTTTAACATTTTTTTATTGATGCTTTGTGCATTTCACACATCATTTTCCAATTCAGTTCAGGCATATTTCCCTTTCCTTTCCCCCCCACCCCCACCCCATCCCAGATCATGCATTCTGCCATAACTGTCCTCCATCTTTCTCTCAGTTGTTTTTTTTTTCTTCATTTTTTGGCTATAAGTGATAATCCATGAGTACAAGCATCCTTCATGTAAAACCAATTTGTAGGCTGTTGTGTTCTGCCTTTTAATGCAATCATCTAGCCTCTGTCTTTTGATATGGCAATTGTGTCCCTTAATATTTAGAGTTATTACTGAAAGGTATGGATAATTCCTGTCACTTTGTCGACTTAGTATATTTTGTGTTTTCCTATTGTTCTCTTTCTTTAACTATTCCTCAGAAGTGGTTCATTATTTTCTGTCAATATGTTTGTCTTTTTCTTCAGTCCAAAGGATTCCTGTGTCTTCTATAGAGCTGGTCTAGTGGGCATGAATTCCTTAAACCTGTTTTGATCATGGAAAGTTTTCCTTTCTCCTTTAACTATTGACTGATATCTTTGCTGCTGAGTATAGTAGTCTTAATTGTCCATTGTCTTTCAAAACTAGAAGAACATCATTCAAAGCCCTCTTGAGTTTTAAATATCTGTTGAGAAACCTGCTGTTGTGCAGGTGGGCCTCTCCGTGTACTGCTTCATATTTCTCTTACCACTTTCAATACACTTTGTTATTCCTTCATCATAACCAGAGGAAGTTTGTTTCTGGTCTTGTCTGTTTGATGTTCTAAATGTCTCCCATATCTGGATGGGTGTTTCTTTGCTTAATTTAGGAAAATTTTCTGCTATTACTTTATCGAAAAATATTTTCTGTTCCTTTGGAAAAGAATTGATTTTTTAAATTTTATTTATTTCTGTATGTGTATGAATGTACTGTCTGCGTGCAGGTTTGTGCACCCGTGTCGTGCAATGCTGTGGAGATCAGAAGAGGGTCTCGGATTCCCCTGGAACTGGAGTTCTCCTGGAATTGGAGTTTCAGACGGTTCTCAGCTGCCATGTGGGTGCTGGGGATCGAACCTGGGTCCCCTGCAAGAACAGTTGGTGCTCTTAACCGCTAGGCTATCTCTCCAGCCCCAGAAAAGAATTCTTCACCTTATTTTATGTCCATGACTCTTAGATTTGATCTTTCCACAGTGTCCTGAATATCTTCAATGTGCAACTCACAACCTTTTTTAATTTATCTTTTCCTTGTTGGAATGTTCCAGTTCTTCCATTTTGTCTTCAAGCGTAAATGTTCTGTCCTCCCCTTAATCCAGTCTATTTGATGAGGATTTCAACAGATTTAAAATTTTTACTTACTATGTTTTTATTTTACTTATTATGTTCACTTTAGCTTTTCTTTGGTATTTCTGCCTCTTTACTGATCAAATTCTTGTTTCATAATTTGAATTCACCTTGTTTCATTCAGCTGTTTGTCTGTGTTCTTTTGGGATTCTTTCAAGGGTTTGTTTTCTTCCAAGGGTTTTTTGAGCATATTTATATTCTATTTTTAAGTCCTTTTTCTGGGACTTCATCTAATTCACTGTCACTGAAAGCCATTTCTTACAAGAATCCCTTCCCTGGGGGGACATAAATAAGGGCTACCTTCTTCTTGTAAGGTCCCAATGATAAACCAAAGTATGACTCCACCAAAATTCTCCCTGGGGAACCAACAAGTTTACTGGGCTTACTTACAGAGCATGGGTGACAGAGCAGCTGCACTGCCAAATCTTTGTTGGTGTGGATGTGACTTCCCACAGCCACATGGATGGATTCCTGCCCCTTAGCTGACCTTCCTTCACCTATTCACTCTAGTGCCTCCCAAGACCTGAGGTCATCTGCAATCAGGGAAGAACTGCAAACAAATGGCTGGAAGTACGGAGGGAGCGGTTAGAATCTCAGGTGAGAACCCAACATCCCTCCTACAACCTCCTCTGAGAAAATACTGAGGCTGGTCAGACCGCACTCTACAACACTCCACCTCTCTCTCCAGCCCCACATTCATTCATTTCTTCTGCCCACCTCAGCAGTGTTCCCTACACTTTGCAGCGCGTGACATAGATGTATGTCTATTCTTCAACTCCAGCAAGGTACTGGACCCTTGTCCCTTCTCGACAATCCCCCCCCACCTCTGGAGCAGGGCTGGTAGTGATTCTTGGAGGTAGTCTTGCTACATAACACAATTGAGAAAAGGGGAAAGGATAGAAATGGAAAAATATCTGAGTGGAATGTTAGGAAGGCACCATAGCTAGCACTTCACATTCATTTAGCAAAACAACTGTAGTGACTTCCCCCTCTGATGATTTCCCCAGCACAGATTTTTGTCTGAGCTCACAGTACCAGATGGAAAATTCTCCCCTGTGAAGTGGGCCTTAAGTCCAATCACCAAGTTGGTGGTATCTTTAATAGTTTTTGCAACTATTACCAATAGCTGGGACATCTGGCCTAGCACATCCATAGTTTAGAATGCAGGATCCACAGCTGAATAGGATTTTTGGCCTAATTCTTTCCAACAGCCTTCAAAGCATCTTCCAGCACTACGAAAGCTGGTCATTGGGGAGTTGGGAATGCTTCCAGCTCAGTCCACGATTGGCTTTTCCAAGTCCTGCAACTAAGACATGTATCTTCAAAATAGGATCTTACCATCTAACATGCAACCAACAGCAAGTGCAATATACTTCATCATTTGGGGGGCCTCTGGGACCTCCTTGGCCAACAACTCATAAGGAGGTAACTCACACCTAACACTGGGATTCTCAACCAATAACCTTATGGGCTCTGTCTGTTCACATTTCGTATTAGTTACTTTTCTATGACTGTGATAAAACACCATGATTTATAGGCAACTTATAGAAGGAAGAGTTTATTTGGGTTCACAGTTCCAGAGCAGAAAGAGTCCAACATGGTGGGTGGGAATGATAGTAGAGCAGACAGAACAGAAAGCTGAGAGTTCACACCTTGAAGCACAGAAAGAAGAGAGAGCAAGCTCCAAGTGGGGCAAGGCTATGAACTCTCAAAATCTATCCCTAGTGATGCGCTTCCTCCACCTTCTAAAAATTCCATGACCCTCCCCAAAAAGTACCATCAACTGACCTGGAGCCTATGGGGGACTCTCACTCTGTGTGTTTCAACCTTTTCGAGCACAGCCTATTATGTCAACTTTCCTCACTTACTTTCATGAGCATTGTATGTATGTGCCTTATCCAAATATCCAAAGTTCCCAAGATTTTCACAGCTGTGCCTAACTCTTGTATCCTTTGTGAACTGATTTCCCATCCTTGCACTTACCTGTCTCTCAAAGAGGTTTCCAAATCTACAAAACACTGTTATCTGGGGCTGGAGAGATGGCCTAGCAGTTAAGAGCACCGACTGATCTTGCAGAGGACCTGGGTTTGATCCCCAGCACCCACACGGTGGCTGAGAACCATCTTTAGCTCCAGTTCCAGGGGAATCCAACACCCTCTTCTGACCTCCGAGGCATTGCATGACACAGGTGCACAAACCTACATGCAGACAGTACATTCATACACATAAATAAATTTAAAAAATTAAAAAAAAAACCACTGTTATCTATGTAACAAAACCTTTCTACCAAGGATAGGAAGATAACAAAGCAAGGCCCGGACTACTATCCCAGGACAAATAGTGGAGCTGTGAAGATAATCTTGAGAAACTACTCTGAAAGTCCATGTCATCCATTCCAAACAAATGTCAGTTGGTCTCAGGAACCAGCAACCAAGGGAATACTAAAGTAGAACTTAGTAAGGGTCAATACAACATAAAAGAGTCCATTATGTGTATCAACTGCTTTCTCAAAAGATCAATGTCGTGCAGGGCATGTGGTGCCATACACCTTTAATCCTAGCACTCGGGAGGCAAAGGGATGTGGCTCTCTGAGTTCAAGGCCAGCCTGGTCTATATAGAGAGCTCCAGGCCAGCTAGGACTAAAGAGAGACCCTGTCTTAAAAAGACTCCCCCCCACACACAAAAAAAATCAATGTTGTACACAATAGCAGGGTAGTCAGGGACTTACAGCCCTCCACAATCCTCAGTCTTTCTCCTTGAGCTATCCCATTTCCTTATCCACGGGGCCTCCATGAATTTTCCCTGATGAATTCAGTGGGGTTATCGCTAGCTATTTGGCCCCACCCACAACCAAGGGGGACTAAAGCCCTGCTCTTCCTTGCTATACCTGATGGTTCCCTGGTCTGAGAGGCTCTGGTTGGCACTGTGGCCGTGGCTGCAGCTATTGACTCTCAGTCTACCATGCCTGGCTGGTGGATGAGGCCCTAGCTGGGCAAAACAGTTTGTATCCCTAACAAATAAACAGGGAGGAATTGCTTACTCTGGAAGAATAACTGCTTACTCCTGGGTCAAGCCAAATCTTTTTACTTGTATTAGTATTGATACTTCTATAAACTTCAGGCTTTAAAGCCTTCCTGAAGCTCATTACCTCAGAAGTTAGTTTTCTGTCAATTTTCTCCATAGTGTGCTGGATAGTTTTAGTGTCAACTTGACACACCTGGTTTGAGGGAGCCTCAATTGGGGAATTTCCTCCATTGGATTGGCTGGTGGCCACATCTATGGAGTATTGTCTTGATTGTTGAGCTGTGTGGGAGGGCCCAGCCCACAGTGAATGGTGCCAGGTTGTTGTGTACCATAAAAGAAGGCAGGCTGGGCATGAGCCAGGGGAGCAAGCCAGTAAACAGCATTCCTCCATGGCCTGTGCTTCAGCTCCTGCCTCCAGGTTCCTGCCTGAGTTCCTGCCTTGGGCTCCCTAAGTGATGAACTGTGGCCCAGGAGATGTAAGCTGAATAAACCCTTTCCTCCCCAAGTTGGTGTCGGTCAGAGTGTTTTGTCACAGCAATGGAAGACAAACTAGAACAGAAATTGGTACCAGAAAGTGGGATATTGGTGTGGCAGACCTGACCTTGGTGTTTTGGGGAAGGATTGTGGAAGCCTTTGGAACCTTGGACTAGAAAAATCATTGAATGCCTAAAGATGGTGGCTGTGGAACTTGGAACAGTTTTGCTGAAAGAGTTGTAGATGATGGAGGAAATACAGAATGGGTAGTAGAAGAAGGTAGTCATAAATATCAGCTGAGGCCACGGGACCAGTTGCAGAAACATGGATTATAATAGATATTAACTTTTGTCCTATTTGGTTAAGAATGTGCTTGTTCATATATATACGTATATTAAGCAGATACTTGTGTTATTCCCTTTTGAATGTGCAACTGAGATAAGTGTTAAGTGTTGTCATACTGAAGGACTAAGTGTTCCTCAAGGACATTACCACCTACTCTAAGATATAATGCTTTGCAATTGCACATGAGACACATAACATGTTAGGTGGAATTATGACCTCGCCATTGTTCGCAATTGACATTTAAGCATAACATAAGGAGAGGCTATTTATTGGGTGTCAAGTTGACAGGGGTGGACTTGTGATGGTTAATCCTGGGTGTCAACTTGACTGGACTAAAGAACAAATAAGAGAAAAAGGATCTTCGGATTGGACTACTTCAACTGGGACGGCCCACCCCAAATGTGGGTGTTAACTTCTGCCGGCAGGGACAGGCAGTATAAAAGGCCATGGCAGAGGGAGCTGGTCCCTTTTTTCCTGTGGCTTGCCTCTCTCTCACTGGTGAGTTCATCTTGCTGCTGTGATCAACCCTTCGGATCCCAGCGTGTACTGAGACCGGCAGATCTTCTGGAATCCATTGGGCCTTCAGCACTAGATTGGGACTACTGAGATATCCAGCCTTGTGGACTGAGCAGTTCCCTGGATTCTCAGCCTCTCCAGTGCAGCGCGGCTATTGTTGGACTCCTTGAGCTCTGTCATGTGAGCAAATCAATAAATTTGTATATAGCTATATATATTTGTCCTGTTGATTCTGTTTCTTCAAAGAACCCTGAATAATACACTTAGGAACTTGAGCTTCATATCAATCTTGCCACATTTGCCTTCGAGTGACCTGGACAGACCTTTCTCTGCTTCGACTTTCTCTTCCATCCCCAAGGTAGCTTTACCACTTTGCAGACAAGGTTTACATGCTGATCAAGGTCACCTAGACCCACAAAGCCCTTCCTACTTCATAAAGACCCTGCCCCACCAAGGAGCTCAGCAAAGTCACTGAAGCTTCATAAAGCCTCGAAGTTCCTGCTGGGTTAAGTTCTTCCTTAACTCTCTGGTGAATATAGTATTATCCAGTGTAGTGAACTGCGCATTGTCCACTGCTTCTCTCAGACCTATCTCTCTCAACAGTTCCTTCCCTATTGTCTTTATTTTTGTGGGGATCTTAGGAGGCAATAATCAAGTGTTCCATATAAGCCACCCATCACGGAAAGATTTCCTCCATCTTTTTGATGGTTAATCTTGGGTGTCAACTTGACTGGACTAAGGAACAAATAAGAAAAAAAGGGTCTTCTGATTGGACCACCTCAACCCGGATGGCCCACCCCAAATGTGAGCGTTACCTTCTGCCGGCAGGCAGTACAAAAGGCCATGGCACAAGGAGCTGGTCCCTTTTCTCCTGCGGCTTGCCTCTCTCATCTGGTGAGTTTGTCTTGCTGCTGTGATCAACCTTTCGGATCCCAGCGTGTACTGAGACCGACAGATCTCCTGGAATCCATTCGGGCCTTCGGCACTAGATTGGGACTACTGAGACATCCAGCTGTGCGGACTGAGCAGTTCCCTGGATTCTCGGCCTTTCCAGTGTGGTGCAGCTACTGTTGGACTCCTTGAACTCTGTTGCTTCTGTTTCTTTAGAGAACCCTGACTAATACAATCTTGCTTCAGGTTATTCTGTATTGTCTTAGGGAGGAATGATGCATTACTTTATTTTATTATTTTTATTTTATGTATATGAGTGTATTGCCTGCATGTATATAAGTGCACCCCTGGCTTTCACGTATGTAAGTGCACCCCTGTTGTGCAATATCTGGGGAGGTCAGAAGAAGGTATCAGATCCCCTGGAACTGGAGTTACAGACAGTTCTTAGCTGCCATGTAGGTGCTGGGACTTGAACCCAGGTCCTTTGCAAGAGCAACCAGTGCTCTTTTCCACTGAGCCATCTCTCCAGCCTTGAAGTGAGGAGTTATACTCAGTTTCTCTGCTTCTATAGCATTTGGACTGATTCCATCTGCTCCCACATTCCACGGCCTTATGAGCCAGACCATGAGAGGCTCTTTCATTGTTCGTTTACAGGTTTTTCCCAATTCAAGCAGTCTCATACAAGATCATTATTAGAGCCCCTTCTGCATGCTGTCATGGATTTTTCTCTTTCTCTATATTAAAGCTCTGCCCTGAGGAGCACCTTCTATCACTTTTATTCCACTTTCTTCCTCCTCACTATCCAACTTGTCCCCTAAATTCCAATTTTGGGAGTTCCAGGAAGGGCTCTGTAAGACAGATATGATTTACCCTTTGGCCCCCACAGCCACAGGAAGGGGCAAGCCAACACCTCTAACTCAACTTAACTTTTAGTCAGTGTTTCCTGCCAATTGGGAAACTAAGGTAGAGGGTGCTAGCCAGGTATCCTTTTTCCATTGAAATTCCTCCCTCACACAAGCAAGTTTGCTTTGGGCAGCCACCACAGCAGATGCATTTCTTAACACATAAAGCAGTGAGTAGGCAACCTGCATGGCAGCTTGCAGATACTTTTGTCCTTTATGAATGACTTACTAGGTACTAGGCTGCAATTATCAAGAGGAGGGACAGGAGTGGGCTTCAAGGGACATGCTGACCTTGCTCCATGTATGGGTGGGACTGAGGCCTCAAGAATCTGTAGACGCTCTGACTTCACCATGGAGACTGGTAGGGCCAGGTTCCTCCTGGCATTCTGTGCTCATCAAAGCAATGGGCTTGTAGATGAGCTGACCTTAATGAGACAGTGGGCAGGGTTGGAGATTCAGGGTGGGGTGCATCCTGTTACTGGAGAGATGGGGTGGGGAGGGATGAAGCCTAGTGGACACACTTATCTTTGGCTTGCAAGATTTCTGATGAGAATTATACCCTAACTCACATCTTTGTTCCTCTGTATGTGAAGTGCCAATTTTTTATAATTTATTATTATTTTTATTTTATGTGTATGAGTGTATTGCCTGCATGTGTATAAATGCACTCACGTTATGTAAAGCCCATGGAGGTCAGAAGGAGGTGTTGAATTCCTATGGAAGTGGAGTTACAGACAGTTGTTAGCTGCCATGTGGGCACTGGAACTCAAACCTGGGTCCTCTGCAAGAATATTCAGTTCTTTTAACCACTGAGTCATCTCTCCGGCCTCAGTTTCCAGGAATTTTAATATGGCATCTATAGGTAAAGGTATGCTCTGGGCTATGTATTTGGCATTTATCTTTCTTCAGTTTACCAGAACTTTTTTTTTTTTTTGGTCTTTTCGAGACAGGGTCTCCCTGTAGCCCCAGCTGTCCTGGAACTCACTCTGTAGACCAGGCTGGCCTTGAACTCACAAAGATCCACCTGCCTCTGCCTCCCAAGTGCTAGGATTAAAGGCATGCACCACCACACCCAGCTACCAGAACTTTTTAAAGATCTTTGATTTGCTATCTAACATTTCATTATTTTATGATTAACACATTAATTATACAAACAAGTGGGTTTCACTGTGATGTCTGCATATATGTATGATTCTTTGACCATCCACCTCTCCTTTACCCTTATCCAGCCCCATCTACTCCCCCCACACACACATACCTTTGTACTCCCTCTTTCTCTAATAGTCCCTTTTATATTTTCAGGACATCTTTTTTTAAGTTTCCACATGAATGATAAAACACATGGAACTTGTCTGTGTCTGACTTATTCTGCTTGACATGATGATCTCCAGCTCCATTTATTTTTCTTGAAAATATTTAATTTTTCTTCATAGCTAAATAATACTGTTATATCTATAGTCCATATTTTATCATTTCATTGTTTTTTAAAGATATTTCTTTGTTCTTTCTTTAGTGTATGTTTGTGTGCCTGCATGAGCTGATGTGAACAGGGGATCCTACAGAAGCCAGAATAAGGTGTCAGCCCTTTGGAACTGGAGTTACAGGAGTCTGGGTGCTGGTAACTGACCCAGGTCCTCTGCAAGAGCAGTGAGAACTCTTAACTGATTAGCCACCCATCCAGCCCTCACTTCACTGTTTTTGAAAGTCTTAGCCATGATCTATTCCAACGTTTCTTCTGCCCCATTCTCCCCTTTCATTATTCTTTGCAATGATATGTGCATTACTAGGCCTCTGACATTGTCCCAGAACTCTTGGGTTCTCAGTTCTGTTCTGCAGACCAACTCCCACATTCTTTGTTCTACTTTGGGTAACTTCTATGGACTATCCTCATGTTCATTCACCATTTTTCCAATGTGGCAAGTCTATTCATGAGCCCATTAACAGCATTCTTCATCACTGTTAGTGTTCTGCTCTTTCCATTTGATTCTCTTTATAGATCCCATCTTAGCTAAATGTCCCTATCTCTACATGCGTGGTTTGCATTTTTTCAGTAGATCTCTACTGCTTTTAACAAACTAATTATAGTTATTTTAACATTCCTAAGCATTCTAGAATCTTGTTCTTTTGACTGTGTTGTCTCTTGATGATGAGCTGGGCTGCTTGCTGTTCCTATTGCTGTTTATTTGAGAATCTTATAACCTTTAAATTGAATATCAGACAGCACGTAGGAGACCTCCAATGGCCTAGGTCTAGTGGTTTCCAGTACTACCTGCCTGAGTAGATGGTATTTTGTTTCTTATTTTTCTAACCACAATAGGTTTCCATCCATGGCCTTCATCAAGATTGATTACTTTTCCCCAAATGGCTTAAGAGCTTTTCCTACAGGGCAAAGTATAGATAGAAAGCTCTATCTTTTTTTTTTTTTGTCTTTTTGAGACAGGGTCTCCCTTTAGTGCCAACTGGCCTGAAACTCACTTGTAGATCAGGCAGGCCTTGAACTCACAGAGATCTGCCTGCCTCTGCCTCCCAAATGCTGGGATTAAAAGTGTGTGCCACCACACTGGACAAAAGCTCTGTCTTTTCAATAGCATTCAATAGCAGCATCTGTTTCCTCTTCCAAGTATAGACCCAAAGCTCTCTAAATTCCCCACCCTGTATCCAGCCTTTCCACTCAGAGGTTCTTAGACTCTCTCCCAGAAACCCTATACTTTAATCTCAGCTCAAATACAACATTTAACAATGTGTTAAAAGTTTTAGCTGCATTCTTCTTGTTTGTTTGTCAGTCCATGTCTACTCCATGCTCTGCCACTCCTGAGCCATGGCTCGCTCCCTTTTTTTTTTTTTTTTTTTTTTTTCAAAAATAGCTACATTTTCCCTCGATTCCAGTCTATTTGATTGCCCTGAATCCTTAGCTCTCTAAGAGGTCCAAGAAAGTTATGATTTGTGTAATACATGACTTTTCATTGTTGTTTTGTTTGATGAGAGCAACATTTCTTCCAGATTTAGCCCAGGAATAAATGTGTCCCAACTTAACTATTTCTGAATACTCTGGTTATGAACATTTCATAAATATTTAATAACTGCCTATGCTTTCCCTACTTATTTTAGAGTTTGTGCTGAACATCATCATGTATAAGGAACAAATTTGAACTTTGGAGTAGACATCCTAATAAGCAGTATTTATCCATCATGATGGCCCCAAGTATTTTGAAGTTCCTACTACCACTGTTACTCAGACAAATTCTTTTTAAAACATTTCATCTATTATTTTTATTTTATGTGTATGAATGTATTGCCTGCATGTGTCTGACTGCACCTGTTTCATGCAATCCCTGTGGAGGTCAAAAGAGGGCATTGGATCACCTAGAACTGGAGTTATGGTTGGTTGTTAGCTACCATGTGGGTGCTGGGAATCAAACCTGAGTCTTCTGTAAAAGCATCCAGTGCTCTTAACTGCTGAGCCATCTCTCTACCCCTAATTACTCAAACAAATTCTTTTTTTAAATTTTATTTATTATTTTCTTACGTGTATGAATGTACTGTCTGCATGTAAGTTGGTGCACCCATGTCATGCAATACTTCAGAGGTCAGAAGAGGGTGTCAGATTCCCCTGGAACTGGAGTTAAAGACGGTTCTTAGCTGCCATGTGGGTGCTGGGAATCGAACCTAGGTCCTCTGCAAGAGCAGTCGGTGCTCTTAACCGCTGAGCCATCTCTCCAGCCCCTAAACTGAACTTTCAAGTTAATGATATAACTATATGAGGAAACCCATCTTTGCATTTTTAGAACATAAGACTGTTCTTAGAAATATATATTCTAAGGACAAAATGGTGAATTTTAAATTTTAAAGTCTAATAGTACAAATTAATATCATTTTGAAACTTCTATGGATACTATACAGCAAGATATTCTGTTACTGCGTTTGGATAAAAACTAGAGAGAAAAATAAAGAAACTGAGTATGGTGCATGCCTTTAATCCCAGCACTCAAGAAACAGAGGCAAGTGTATCTCTATGAGTTTGAGGCCAGTCTGGTCTACAGCATGAGTTCAAAGCCAGCCTGGTCTACAAAGTGAGCTCCAGGCAGCTGGGGCTGCAGGGAGACCCTGTCTCAAAAAACAAAACAAAAAAAAGGCAGAAAAAGGAGCTTTTATTCACTGCGGCCACATTGGGAAGAGGGACAAAGAGATCCAGTGATCCCCAAGTCCACCTTCCAGCCCCTGAAGAGAGACTAAGGTTTAAACAGAGGAGCAGGGACATGGACATCTAAGCAGGCTGGGTCAAGGTGTGGTCCTGTCCACTGCTGACCCATCATTGTCTGGGCTTCAGCCTCTTCCTGTAAGGTGGCTTGGAAAGTTGTTAGAAGCATTTAGAACTATGAAATCTATTTTCAGGGAGTCAAAGGCTCTTAGCAATTTCCTTCTCCCAGCATGAAATTCTTGGGGAATATCCTCATTTTGGGGGATCTGCTGTTTCAATAGTCTGATAGTCAAGTCCTGGGACACAGGGATCTCTTTAGAATATCTTCATATCTGCTGATGAGTTGCAGCCATACTATCCTGAATGAACCAATTGTTTCTGATTTTAACTAAGCAGAGTGGGAATTGGCTAGTAACTACATGGGAGAGTTTTGTATTGTGGTACCAACCAAATCTTTTTTTGTCTTTTTGAGACAGGGTCCCCGTGTAGCCCCAGCTTTTGTGGAACTTAGTATGTAGACCAGGCTGGCCTTGAACTCAGAGATCAGCCTGCCTCTGCCTCTCGAGTACTGGAATTAAAGGTGTGTGGCATCACGCCCAGCTCCAACCAAATCTTTTAGAACGTGGTGCTGTATCTGAGTGTATGGAATTTAAAACTCATTCACATTCGGTGTGTTAGTGGTTAAATCCCGCTTGGTTTCCATTTCTTAGAAAAAGCACGTAGTGAAAAGTTCAGAACGATCAAGTTTCTCTTGTGGCATGACTTTGGCCTAGTAGAGGCTTGCAAAACGAAAGCTTATATAACACATTTTTCAAAGATTCATGCCTGATCATACATTGTGCCAAGCAACTTTTCTTAGAAAAGAAAGAAGAGTTGGGGATGAGTGAAAGAGGAGAGGGCTAAAGTTTCACGTATTTGAATGGATTCACACCCGCAGTGGGACTCTGAGGAGAATATTGCTTATATATACAACCTTGTTGAAAAGAGACATTCTGTCCTATGGATAACCAGAGTCTGGTTTGGTACCTTATTGAACTGTCTTTTTTTTTTTTTTTTTCCTTCCTTAAGTAAACCTTCTGATGTGGCAATGATGGTTAACTCATGGATTTCTTCTTGGATGCAGCATACCCAAGGTCTTCATTGCACCTTTCAAGATTGCTGTTCTTTTCTATGATACAGGTATTGGCACCTTGCCAGTGAGTGCACATGGTGGTATGGGTCAAAGACTAGAAAGGGAAAGGAAGGTTGGAACCACATCCCACAGTGATCTACTTTCTCCGAGGACGTCCTATAAATCCACGTATTTACTCTCCCTGAGGAATTTCCCCTTGATCCACTAAGATTTCAGTAGTGTACACTCCTTGCAAAGATTTTTATCCATTGAGTTGAAAATCATTGAAGGCTATCTGGTCAAAACACATTTATTTGAAATACTTAGGCATGTATGCATGGGCTTAGCATACTTAGCCCTGTATGCAGGGCTATTTTTTTTAGTTTAGCATACATAAAATTTTGAATTTTGCTCCATAATCTTCTAGTGAGAGCTGGGGTACTAACCTATAATCAAATGTGATAAAACTTCTGCAGGATAACATAAAAGTAGGATTTGTCTGTGTGACAGTTCAGATCATGTCTTTTGAGCTCATTTTATTGAACTGCTGGTCACAGTCTATGCCCCAAGAAGCCAGGTTCAGCCACCTGTTCTCAAAAAGCCAATCAGAGCAGCCAAATGAATAGTAAAAAGCAGAAAAAGTAGTAATTAGCAGGAGATTTAATCAATGTGGCCACATTAAAGAGGGACAAAAAGATCCAGGGACTCTCTCTAATCCATCTTCTGGATCCTGAAGTAAGATTAAAGTTTAAATAGAGGGCCAGGGTTGTGCAAAATGAAGCAGTCCAGCTCAATGTGTGGTGTCCCACCCATTATTGACCCATCATTATTTCTGTAAGGTTGTAAATCTCTTTCCTGGAGATAAGAATTTGGAGAAAAGTGTCCTCCCTGACTGGCCCAGGCTTCTCTTCCCCCAGCATGACATTCCTGGGGAAATTCCAATTCTTGGGATCCATTGTTTTAACTGTCTGATACATGTGTCTTTTTAGAATAAGCTCATTTCTGACAGTCTGGCTATATCATTACCTCCAGAAAGGTTTTGCTATCAAGTGAGTTCTTATTTATTTGTTATCAAAGGATTATGGACTTAAATGATGACTTGCTTCATCAAACAGAGTGGAAAAGATTTATGTAGAATGATCATGTCCCATAACTCTCAACCCACTTCCCAGCACAGAACTGTCACATCCAGTGCTCATGGAGCATCTAGTTATTACTGATGAGATGGTAGAAAGTCACATCCTGATTTAATCTAAGCTGGCCACATTCCCCAGAGCAAATGTAAATAAAGAAAATGGAATTGTATAAAAAATTATTTCATGAATGGAAAATAAAACCTATGACTGTCTGTCCCATGTAGTACTTTTTGGTTTACCAAAAAGTATAGAAAAATCTTTTGAGATGAATACAGATGTGTTCTAAATTAATACTGATATACCCAGTTGGAGGGAATGGTGTCTGCAGGTGGGGAATAACCAAGACCAACACAGAGGATGATGGTTACAAGATGAATGATGCCAATATGTCTTTGAGCTGAAAATATGTGTCATTTATGTTCTATAATATTAATTTAAAAATTCAAGCCCCAGCTTTTGAAATTTAAAAGTTACATTAGTATTGAGTATTTCCTAACCATATTGTTTTTATAACACTAAGACTAGATTTGGAATTGATAGACTATTGAATAACTATACACAGTATTTATAATAGCTCATATCTACACAAAGAGACTAAAATTAGTTTTAGAATCATATTCTGTCAGAATTGAAAGGCACATTATAAGTAGGTTAATTGTCAATCTTGTGTTTGACTAATGATCACTTGAGCTCTACAAAAGAAAAAGTATGTGTGCGAGGATAGCAATGTGTCTAAGATTTATCTGCCTAGAAAACTCAAGTTGAAATTAGAACTCAGGAATTCTGATTCTAGTCCAGATTTTATAAAAATCATATTGTCAGGGTTGAGATCAATATTATCAGGATTGAGATCAGTAGACGATAGGATCTTGTCACTGACATGAGGAAGTGGCAGTGTATTATTTTTAGCGAATTACTGATCTTAGCCCTTGTTCAGCTTGGAGAACTGGACCCCACCAGCTAGATGATGGTGTGGATGAGCTATAGACCAGAGCTGAATGACATAGTCATCTATTTTCTTTGAGGGCATCTTTTATGGTTAAAAAAAATTTCAACCTTGCTGGTGTGAAGTAGTTTTGAGTGGTTCGGTATCAATGTGATGTGAGAGGTGAGATTTGTCTTTCTAGACCTGAGCTTTATCATGTGCCTTGGTGGTCTAAATTAGAGGTGACCAGATATGATTTTCAGTAGATTCCATCTTTCTTCCTCTAGGGTCCTAGCAATTTACCACTTACCGAGAATTTCCACAGACCTCCAACATCATTGCTTCTTTCAAAGAAGGTGGGCTCCAGCCCTTCCTCCAGACAGGACCGGATGGCAGCCAAGCCACTGACGCCTGCTCTGATGATGGCCACTCTTCTGACCATGGTAGATTATGAAAAGAACTTCTTCAGAAGATTGTCTGTCTTTTAATGCTTACAGTTTTTCAGTAGAAATTATCACCCAAGTTTTATGTNTGTATTAGTCAGTTTTCTGTTGCTGTGATAAAACACCAGACCAAGGAACTTATAAAAGGAAGAGTTTATTTGAGCTTACAATTGGCGGTTCCAGGGAATTAGTCCATTGTGGCGGGAGGCGTGGTGGCCGGATCCAGAGCAGCAAACAGAGGGTCACATATCGCAAAGAGCACAGGAAGCAGAGAGGAGCAACTGTAGAGCACGAGGCTTGTTAAGCTCACTAAGCCTGCCCCCAGTGACACACTTCCCCCAGCATGGCCACACCTTCTAAGACCTCCAGAAACAGCACCACCAACTGGAGACAAATGTCTGAATACCTAGAGCCTATGGGGGACACTCATTCAAACCACCACAGAAACCTTGTGCCAGAAAAATGATCTGTTGAATATTTCCCTGTTTTTATACAAAAATGCCAGAAGTTCCTAGATATAGAAATATGATATGTTTTTAAATTTCATAATTGTGCTATACTGCTTAAAGCATACAGGAATTATAATAACTTATAAAAAGGTAGTTTATAGAAAAATTTTCCTGTCTTATGTTATTGTTTTGAGACTGAGTCTCACTTTGGAGCCCTAGCTGGCCTGGAACTGACTATGTAGACCAGGCTGGCCTCAACATTCACAGAAATATGCCTGCCTTTGCCTCCCAAGTGCTGGGATTAAAGGCATATGCCACCATGCCAGGCCAAAGGTTTACCTTATTTTTAAGGATTACTTATTTTTAAATGTGTGTGTGTGTGCGCGCGCGCGCATGTGCACGGAGGCCAGGAGCTTCCAATGCCCCATGAAACTGGAATTAGAGGTTGTTGGGAGATATCTGGTGTGGGTGCTGAGAACCAAACACAGTCCTCTGCAAAGGCAGCTAGTATTCTAACTGCTGAACCATCTCTCCAGCCCCGTCCTATTTGTACAAATCATTTTAATTCTAAAGTCTGAAGGGGACTGCTTATACATTTTGTTGACTCACTCAAAATTCATAATTCTGTCTTTCTAATGTTTTGAAAAAATACTAAGAAACAAAATCTATCAGGAAAGGAATCCCCGCTCTACCTTCCCATTCACTGAGTTCATCCTTAACATGAACGGGATTTACTGATACGTTATGTTAATTAGTGATGCCTTTATGTTTAGTCAGATAAGAGAGCCTTGCATGAATGGTTGTGTAAAAATCTTTTTGACTTTTGGTCTCCTTTTCTACAGCTGCCTCAGATGGGACCAAAAGATATTGATTTGCAAGATCCTTCCTCACAGACTCCAGCTCCACCTGGAAAAGGCCTCTCAAACGGTTCTGTCCTAGGAACACCTAATTGTATGACCCTGTTTTCCCAGTAGGAGCACAAAAAGACCCTTGAAGAGAGGCCACCTGTGCCTGAGGGTCACACTCTCTTCCGGTTTCTAACCACTTCCAGTACCTTCTGCTTCTACCTGACTTTCTAGACTCCAGGCTACTACTTCCTTGGAAATATTGACTTAGAATTTAGTCTGTTTAATCCCCAACCCTATTACTTACTAGACTGTCACTTTGAACAAATGACTTCCACATTTTATTTTTTTAAAAAGAAATTTCTTCATTTAAAAAAATCAGGGCAATAATGATCTCTTTTCAGATGACTATACAGAGACAGAATGGGGTAAAATAACATGGTACAGATGCACTTTATTTGAGGAATCATGTCTTAAATGCCAGTCTAATCAACGTATAAGAGTGACAGACACCCAGAGTATGAAGACAAAACTAAACACAAATCTAGGGAGCATAAACAAATAGTGGCTATAATTACTACCTGTAAAAGTCCTCCATGTAAGAAACGTTATTTGGGCTCCTTTACACCAAGTCTGTAAGGTTATTAGTCATCTCAGTAAGAATAATTTGTTTAAAATAAAGCTGCAAGCCGGGCGTGGTGGCGCACGCCTTTAATCCTAGCACTTGGGAGGCAGAGGCAGGTGGATCTTTGTGAGTTCAAGGCCAGCCTGGTCTACAGGGTGAGTTCCAGGACAGCTGGGGCTACAGGGAGACCCTGTCTCAAAAAGAC
>VZQC01005527.1:1969497-1995175 GCA_009823505.1 Rhizomys pruinosus
CCAACTTGGTAAACTTGGGGTGAAAGAGAAAAAAATTCAAGAAATATGGCTTCAACTGATGGCCTCCCAATCCAGACAGAGTGTGAGATAACTCCCTTCAGTGGGAGCTACTTTCTGTCCATTTTGATTTAACCTTCTTTGTTACAGTAATTATTTTAGATCTAACACCATTTAAAATACCTAAATTACACAAATATAATATGTATGTAAAATGTTATAAATTTGTATGTGATCTGAGTTTAGAAAGAAGGCTGAGTCTAAATGCCACAATTCTACAGACTACAGCCTGTTTAAATGTGTCATATTGTTCCTAATAAAATCTGGGCAACTATTAACAGCACCTCATTTCTCTTCCTTCCAGTGATCCAATCTTGTTGCAAACCTTTGCAGAAGCATCACACAATCCTACCAACTAAGAACCAACTCAACCTCAACCTGAGTTTCACATCCCCCTCACTGAATAGTAAGAACCCCAACCTCTTAACTCTCCTGTGAACCCTGTCCTCTTAGGCCTGGTCCCCACTGTCTTTCCCGGCCCATCATTTTGTCTTCCTCTCTTGCCTCTCTCAAATATCCACTCTCAGTGCACCAATCTTCCAACCTGCCATCACTTCTGTCACTTTCATATCAGTCTTCTTCATATATCTGAATAATAAAAGTAAGTGGAATAGTTCAGCCACAAGAGTTACCTAATAAAGGCAAAACATTTTCCCTCATATCAGTCATTAGGCAACACACACACACACACACACACACACACACACACACACAGAGTATAGGACTGAACATGTTTCACATGGTCATTTAACAAAGTTTCTTTTTTTTTTGGTCTTTTTGAGACAGGTAGCCCCAGCTGTCCTGGAGTTCACTCTGTAGACCAGGCTGGCCTTGAACTCACAAAGATCCTCCTGCTTCTGCCTCTGCCTCTGCCTCTGCCTCCCAAGTGCTAGGATTAAAGGTGTGTGCCACCATGCCCAGCCACCCAGATTTCAACATGAAGTCTTCAATGTTCACTTCAGAAAGAGAAAAACACCAGTTATCACTGCTCACCTTGGCCACAGCTCTTGAAGACCTTGATTTCACTATTGTTGGGCCCTTTTATCTCACTAGTCCCATTAATAAAAGTAACTTATCAGCCAGGCATGGTGGCACATGCCTTTAATCCTAGCACTTGGGAGGTAGAGGCAGGAGGATCTCTGTCAGTTCAAGACCAGCCTGGTCTACATGGTGAGTTCCAGGACAGCTGGAACTACGGAGAGACCTTGTCTCAAAAACAAACAAACAAACAAACAAACAAACAAACAAAGTAACTTATCAAATGTCAATGCCAAGGAAGCAAGCTTTCAGTAGTAGGAAGGAAGCACCTGGAGGAATGTAGCTTTTCTACCATTTTAATTATTTATCTGGCAGCTATGCAAAGGTAGAGGGAAAAGTAAAAGGTGAAACTGTACCCCTGCTCTGAAGATAGAACCACAACTGTCATATTTCAATGATTATTATCAGGGAAAAAGGGAATCTTAGAAAAATATCAACATGGGTAACTTTTTATGTCATTCTTTAGTATTCACAAGTTAAGAAATTAAGTTTCCAAAATAAGTATTGATTTAAAAAACACGATTATGAAGTGTACTGACATACACCAGGCTTAAATCACTAGGATTTCAACATGGTCCCTGACCATTGAGTTGCTATGGGGTACTCCTAGACATGTGCTCACTTAAGCATGCTGGTATCCTCACCCAATAAGAATCTAAAAGAAAGCAGTGTACAAGTGACTTAACTGTCTCTAGGACCTCTTCTCCAACATCATCCGATGAAAATCAAATGAAATTAACTTAAAGATTTTTTTTTCTTTAATGTTGACTCTTCTGGAGTGAGTGAAGAAGCTTAAACAAGAAAAAGCTCACGATAGAATAATGTGAAATGTCTCTGAGCATCACTGGGGACAGAATCCATGCATTTGAAGTTGTTTTGAGAAAAAGGAAGCAATGTTAGGCAAGCAGCAGGAGGGAACAGAAGAATGGAAACCTAATGCCCTTCATGGAAGTCACCAGTACTAGGCAGAAAACACTCCTATGCTCTAAAATCCCATTAGCCCTACTTGAAAGAGATGATAGTATAAAAACTGAGACTCCAAACTAACTTTAGTCCTAACAGCCCTCAACCATTAGTCTTAACTGTACTGGAAAAATATGTGGGATGCTCTTATCTTTCCGTGGTCTAAAACTGAACAAAAAGTGCCAGCAAAATGGCTCCATAGGTAAAGGCACTTGCTGGACTGAAAGACCCCCAGAAACTGGAGTGGCTCTCACTCAAATCTCGGGATAGAACAACTCCCAAAAAATCAGCCAAAGACCTTCTCACTGCAATTACACGAGGTTTATTCGGGGGAAAAAACCAGTGCACTGGGGTCGGACTCGTAACCCACGCAGGGGCAGAGGAGACCGACCTCCAGGGACTGGAATACGTAACTTTTAAAAGCAGGGACCCCAAGGTATGGGGAAATGGGGGAAGGGTTGGGTAATGGTAAAAGAATAAAATCTCGGCACGCAGGCCGGCGACACACAGGCGGGCGTGACTCAGTTAAGCACCACAAGGTATGAGGAAGCGGGGAGGGAAACCTTATCTTAACACACAGGCGGGCATGACTCAGTTAAGCATCGCAAGGTATGAGGAAGCCGGGAGGGAAACCTTATAGCTTACGTGACTTGGAAGCCTTATAAGATGGCGGTACCATGGTTCCTAAAGACAGATTTTAAGGGTGCATAAAACCTTGGGGCAGGGGTCCTTCAGACAAGCCTCGAGACCTGATTCAATCCCCAGACCCCATGTAAAGATGAAAGGGGGAGAACTGACTTCACACAGTTGTCCTCTGACCTTCACACACACACGCTAGAGTGCACATGCCTCTTCTATACACTTCAGGCATGTGTGCACATGCTCTCTCACACACACATATTGACACAATAATAAATAAAATTAAATAAATAAAAGTTAAAATAAAAAAGAGGTGCTTTTTCTACACGCCACATTTAAAAGTAAACTCAGGAAGCTAGTTTCATTGCTGGGGGCTGGAGCAATGATGGCTCAACAGTTAAGAGCATTGGCTGCTCCTACAGAGGACCTGGGTTGGGTACCCAGCACCCACATAGTGGCTAAAATTGTTCTTAACTCCAGTTCCAAGGGATCTAATGCCTTCTTTTGACCTCTCTGGGCATTGTACAACATGAGTGCATTTACATGCATGCAAGCAAAACACTCATACACATAAAATAACAATAAATAAAGACTTGTTTTTTAAGGAAGCTCTATTGGGGCTGGAAGTATAGCTTAGTGGTAGCACACATTCTCAGCTTGGGTGAGGCCCTGGGTTTAAGCCGAAGCTCCTAGTTCCTTAAAAGAAAGAGGGAAAAGGGAGAGGAAGGGAGGGAGAGGGGAGAGAAGAAAAGGCCGAGAGAGAGACAGAGACAGAGACAGAGAGAGAAAGGCTGCATCTGGAGAAAAGGAATTTTTGCCTCTAAACTCAAAACTCAATTGTTATACATTTAGTAAACATTTCATAAACCTGAAGCCTGACCATTGTGATTTACTGTCAGTCAGATCCTATATACGAAGCTCTCCTCAAGGAGACAGAGCTGAGCCAGAGCAACCACTTCGTTCCATTTCTGAAGAATCCTCTGAGGGGTGACAGCAATTCCTCTGATTGTGTCTTTACTCTGTCATTCCTACCTCAAAGGCATTTTTTAATTTAAAATAAGCAAAATATGAAAGTAATCCTTAGAGATTCCCCGAAGTGCTGAGATATATTATAACTCGGTTTCTGCTTCAATGTCCCATTAACTCTAAACAAGAAAAGGCAGTTTAAAGTCACACTCAAGGGCGTCAAGAGATACTGGAGGATGAACTTTAAGAGTGAAGCATCTCAATTTTGTGTGAAATGCACAAAGCTTCAATAAAAATTGGCTTTGAAAAATAAAAAAAGAGTGAAGCTTCTCACAACAATCCACACCATGAGAACAGACCTAAAGGGAGCCCAGAACACAAGAGCCCTCTCCAATTTTTACAGCAGTCACTGTGCTTTTCCAGCATAAAAGTCTGGAAGCTTTGGCTTGCAGAATTCCCAATTCAATGAACAGGACACTTACAATAACTGAATTCTAGAAGAAACAAATGAGCTGAGGGCAAAGCAACATTATTCAGGGGATTTATATAACGGGCATTCCCCAGGGAACACCAGCTTGGGGAAGGTCAGCCAACGATCCTCAATGCCCATACCACAATGCTGGCCAAGGCATCCCTCACCCACACAAGTGCCTCCCTGCTGAAAGATGCTGGGATAACTTACATCTTGCTCCGTGGTTAGCAACATTTCTCCTTCCTGCCACCGGTGGCACTGCACTACCGCCAGGACACTCAAGCCCTCCAAGCCCATCAGGCTTCATGAGATTGCTACCGCTTGTCACTGGACAAGAGGAGGCCCAGGGAGACCGACATCCTCTTCAAAGCCCAGAGGCCACAGGACTTGCCCTCTAGATTTGCATAGCTCTGCTTTACCACTGTAACCTTCTTCCCGACAGCGGCCATGCAGGTTAGATCCTGCACCAGATGCTGACTACGCTCCCTTTAACTGCTTTTTCCAAAGGGGTCCCACTACTCCAGGACAGTTACAAGTGGGGCCACCTGGGTTATATACCACAAAGGGAAGTCTGTTCTTGGGTGACACTGTATAAATAAGAAGGAAAAAGAACTTGTGAGGCAAATGGATCTCTGTGAGATGGAGACCAGCCTGATCAACATAGCAAGTTCCAGGCTAGCCAGGGCTACGTGGAGATCCTGTCTCAAAAAAATCAAATCAAAATGAAACAAAATAAAAGGGAGGAAAAAGAATAGGCCAAGTATAGGCCTAGGAAAGTAAGATTCTCTCAAAATTCTAGAAAATGACTCTAGAGCAAATATTTTTTTTTTTTTGTGGTCTTTTCGAGACAGGGTCTCCCTGTAGTCCCAGCTGACCTGGAACTTACTCTGTAGACCAGGCTGGCCTTGAACTCACAAAGATCCGCCTGCCTCTGCCTCCCGAGTGCTAGGATTAAAGGCGTGCGCCACCACGCCCGGCTAGAGCAAATATTTCTATCATGTTATGCTCTATTGAGACCTTGAACCTCTTTAGGAATTTTTAAGCTTGGCAGTTTAGCAGGTACATGTTTTGTCCAAACTGCATGAAGAGCCATCCAAGTGAGAGAACAGCTCCTGGTTTACAGGTTTATGGATCTAGGAAGGATATCTAAAATGGAGAAGACATGGCCTTTCTTCTGTAACTTTTCATTAGTTGAATTTCAACACACAGGATATCTTACAAATTCATTTACAACCCCGATGCAGGTAAGCAGAAACAGCCTTGGCATAAATTAGTTGGTGTTAACAGTGAAACAGAAATTCCTATTTCTATGCTAGTAATTTCATGACCAGAAAATAGTTTCTTTGACACTGATTATCTCTACTAACCAAGCCAGGATCTAGCCCTGTAGTTATTCAAACCATACCTCAGAGGCCTGGCCAAAAATCTATCTCATGTTTTAATAATCATATCACCATTCCTAAAGTCTCCACAGTTTTGGGGTTGCCAAGATAGGGCTATTACTGTTCCCACAGTGTCGGGGTTGCCAAGATGGGGCTATTACTGTTCCCTCAATGGGTACCGAAAAGCAGTCCTTTTAATCTTTATCCATAGATTACAAATAGCCAATAAATGAATGAAAAGATGTTCAGCTTCACTAAGGTAGTGCAAATAAACTGTCTCATAAAGTGAGACACTGTCTCATAAAGATAGATAGCTTCAAACAACCAGAAAGCAAGTGTTGATGAGTACATGGAAAATTTGTTACCTTTGCACACTGTTGGTAAAATGCCCAAGTTACTATGAAAAACAGTGTGGAAGCCAGGCATGGTAGCATATGCCTTTAATCCGGGCACTCAGGAACAGAGGCAGGTGGATCTCTGTGAGTTCAAGGCCAGCCTGGTCTACATAGTGAATTCCAGGACAGGTGGGGCTACAGGGAGATCCTGACCCAAAAAGACAAAACAAAACAAAACAAAACAAAACAAAACAAAAACCAGTGTGGTACCAGGCATGGTGGCACATGCCTCTAATCCTAACTTGGGAAGTAAAGGCAGGAGGATCAGGAGTTCAAGGCTAGCCTGGGCTATATGACCTGTCTCAAATAAATAAACACAAATAGCCAGGTATGTTGGCACACACCTTGAATCCCAGCACTTGGGAGGCTGAGCCAGGCAGATATCTATGAGTTCAAGGCCAGCCAGGTCTACATAGTGAGTTCCAGGACAGCTGGGACTACAGGGAGACGCTGTCTCAAAGAAAAGATAATAAATAAATAAATAAATAAATAAATAAATCCCCAAACAAAGCACCAAAGTGTGGTGCTTTTCAAAAATATTAAAAATAGAATATTATGTAATCTAGCAACTCTACCACTGGGTATATACTCCAAACAATTTGAATAAAGAATTTCAAAGAGATATTTGTACACCCATATATAAAGATATATTTGTACACAGCTGCACTATTCACAACTAGCTAAAACATGGAAGCAACATAAGTGTCCATCAATAAAGATGAAGGATAAGTGAAATGAGTGTATGCATACTATGGAAGGCAATTTAGGCTCAAGAACGAAAGGAAGCAGGAACGGTGGTACACGTCTGCTGAGAGTCATATAGCTTTTTTATTTATTTATTTTTTTTTATTTTTGTATGTGTATCAATGTACTGTCTGCATGCAAGTTTGTGCACCCGTGTCATGCAATGCCACGGAGGTCAGAAGAGGGTGTCGGATTCCCCTGGAACTGGAGTTCTCCTGGAATTGGAGTTTCAGACGGTTCTCGGCCGCCATGTGGGTGCTGGGGATCGAACCTGGGTCCTCTGTAAGAGGGGTCGGTGCTCTTAACCGCTAGGCCATCTCTCCAGCCCCGTCATATAGCTTTTTAAATACCTGCAAATGTGTGGGAAGAATGAGTGCTGGAGTGCAGCTCAGTGGCAGAGCACTTGCCTGATGTGTGCAAGGCCCAGCGTTCAAACCCAGCAGTGCCCCCTGCCCCCCTCCAAAAGAACATTGAGACAAGTTTGTAGGTCAGACATTTCAGGAAATTTTTACTAATTTCCTAAACTATATTCATAGTATTATTTAAGAATAAATCTGATACAGGTTAAATTTGGGGTAGCAATAAGTCATGGCAGGAAAATGATGAACTGGGGCATTCTTATCATACACAGATAATGTTTTAATAACCACAGAATGTCAGAAATGCCAGGACACATTCATAAAGATGGATACAGTGGAAGTATTGATTTTTATCTTATAAAGTCTAGAGAGGAGCTTTGTTTCTTAGGTTATAACCAGCAAACTAGCTATGATAAAGTATAGAAGAAAAAAGAAAAGGATGAGTTAGATTTATCTGTAGCTGGCTGATATTTCCTACTTTTGATCAGGTTAATTCATCATAGTCTTCAAACACCATAAGCCTTTATTACCTTTCTGTGGCAGAAAAAATGGGATACATCTTCTACATTTCCTTAGGCCAGTCTGCACTGGAATCTTCCACACACACTGCCTTCTCTCTCCTTCCAGGGTAACAAATGACATTGTATTTCAATTTTATAATGTTATGGTTCAAACAACTATGCAAATCAACGGTGACTTTACATGTCAAGGACCAAAAATAAATTATTTTAAATTGAGAAAATAATACAAGGGACAGAGAATTCTGGGTAAAAAGGCCACATAGTTTTATACTTTAAGGCCACACTTCACGTGTGCACAGACCTATATCACTCACATAACACTAGTAGATTAAAAAAAAGTGAGAAATGAAATTTAAGGAAACAATAGCAACTATATTTTACCAGAATTTAGTTCCAATAACTTTAGTATTTGAAGAAGAATCGGATTTAACACAGGCACTAACATTTAGCAGCCGACAAAATCACTGCAAGGGCTGGAGGAGTTGATGGTATCCTAGACCTTAAGGACCCAGTCAGAATCCACTCAGAACTAGCTTGCCAAGGAAACTGTCACTCTGCTGTCATCAGAGTCTATGTGCCAATCACACTTGCCAGCCATAATCCAGGCTCTGCGATGGCTAACTCTAATACCTCAGTTCCAGGTAGGGATCCTGGTTTGCAGTGGTGCAGTCTGGTCCTGGGAAGCAGACACATCAACAAACTCCCAGCCCTAGAACTACACGGGTAGAACCAGTCACTGGTAGCAGTCGCTACGTGTCTTGCTACCTTCTCTCTATCAACTCAGTTCTGAACTGAAGTTTCACAGAAGTAAACTACAGTTAGTGGAATCGTATTGCAACAGGAACTCTAAATGGAAGGAAGTCTATGTGGCCATTCTTAGTTTCTAGTCTCTGCAGCACAGGAAGGAACATGGGGACGAAGTTCAAACATGCTACCGGCCTACCTGCCATCCCATATATACTACAATGGTAGCCAAGAAAAGTGACAATACATTTTATGTTCTACAATAGTATTTTATAGAAAGCATTTCGGTGGACTATAAATGGAACAGAAACAGGAAGCAGAGGGCAAGGACTAGTATGCTCCATGTCTGAAGGCAAGGGGACCAGGCGTTCAGCTTTACTTTGCTGGGTGTGATCATACATGTCTGTAATTTCAGCACTCAGGCAGAGGCAGGAAGGCTGGACTTTTGAGGCCAGAGTGGACTACATAGTAAGATCTTGCCTCAAGAAAAAAGAACAACAAAGCATACTTAAGACAGGACTGAGGCCAAGCTTAAGAGCAGGAAGTGGGCAAAACTTCAGAAATAAAGACTGAAAAGCGTTACATAAAGCTGCACTTGGAGAGGCAGGAGGAAGCAGCCTCCAAGGCAGCAACTCCCTAGCACAAACGCTAGAGGTGTACCATCACTGTCACCACAGGATCAGCAACCCCAAGTCTGCTGCCATATAACAGCAAAGGAGGCAAGGTGAGGTTGGTGACAGTATTCATCCAAATTCAACTCACAACACAAAATTCCAAGAAGAAAGCTAATATCACAGTTACCAAAAACATGACCTGTTGGTAGATGAATTCACTCAAAATGAAGTTCAAAGAAGAGAAGAGTCTTAAAAATGACCTTCTGGGCCAATGAGACATTCAGCAGGAAAAGACATTTGCAGTGAAGCCAGAAGACCTGAGTTCAATCCCCAGGACCCATATGGTGGAAGGAGAGGACTGATTCCTGAAGTTGTCCTCTGACCTCCCTTCCACATGCCATGGCACGCCCTCCCCCCCCAACCCACATGATAAATAAGTAAATGGAAAGAAACTGAAAATGTGACACTTTGCCTTGCAAACACATAAAATTACTGTCAGTTAAAACAAATATATTTCAAAAATAAAAATAAAGAAATAATTATTTATCTTTAAAAATGTTCAGACTCCTTGGGGCTGGAGAGATGGCTCAGAGGTTAAGAGCACTGACTGCTCTTACAGAGA
The DNA here is from genome assembly GCA_009823505.1 of Rhizomys pruinosus. NCBI lineage: Eukaryota > Metazoa > Chordata > Mammalia > Rodentia > Spalacidae > Rhizomys > Rhizomys pruinosus. The sequence goes on from VZQC01005527.1 coordinate 1,979,014, forward strand.
ACCCAGGTTTGATTCTCAGCAACATACATGAGCAACATACATGAGCAACATACATGAGCAACATACATGAGCAGTGAAAGCATGCTTAAGGGAGGAGGGCCACACTGTGTAACTCTTTTTATACAACAAAGAAAAAGTAGATTAGTAAATGCAACTGTAAAAGAATTCATCTGCTCATCTAAGTATATCTAAACATTAAAAAGTACAGGAATGTATTACAGAGACAAAAAGAGATTAAAAAATGGTGTGAGTGAGAGGCATTTACCATGACCAGAAGTTTCTATTTTCTTTTTTGTTGTTGTTGTTGTCTTTTTGAGATAGGGTCTCCCTTTGCATACGTTTGATCCCAGCACTTGGGAAGCAGAGGCAGGTGGATCTCTATGAGTTCAAGGTCAGCCTGATCTACACAGCAAGTTTCAGGCCAGCTGGGGCTACAGGGAGAGAGACTGTGTCTCAAAAGGCCAAAAAAAAAAAAAAAAATGAAATGAAGAAACATAGTGTTCATATATAGGAAAACTTGATAGAATCATCATAATCATAATCATGTCAATTCTCTTCAAATTACCATTAAAAAAAAGCAACAAAAATCTGACAGTGAATTTGCATGGAGCTTGATAAGCTCATTCTAAAATTTACATATATTAATAAAGACTCAAAGTGGCAAAATAATTAAAATGGCATGATTCTAGCACAGGAAAGACAAAAAAAATCAATGAACAGAAGAGATAATCCAATCAATCAAGTACATATAGAAATCTGATAATGTACAGAGGTACTGCACATTGAGGGGAGAAATAAATTATCCAACAAAGTATCTATGACAAGTGGCTATGCTCAGGACAAATCCAGCCTATAACAAGATGACAGAAGAAAAAGCACATAGGAAAAGCTGAACTGTAACTTTCCAATACAATTATAACACTGTAGCTGCTTTGACATTCTTTCTTGATACAATTCCTTGACTCACAACAGTTCTTGTTCTCCTCACCCTGTTCTCAGAACTGAATTTTCCTTGTAATTTGGAAGTTGTGCCATAAAGTAGGAACATCACTTTCCAGCTTGTTATTAGAATTCCAGTAACCCAGCCTACTCTAAGACCAAATTTGGACTGATGAACACATGCACTGGTTATCCATTAAAGAGCTAAGTCCGGGCCAGGGAGAGGGCTGCACTGATAAAAGCACTAGATCCTTGGAGCCCACCTGAAAAGCTGAATGCGATGATGAACATCTCTAATCTGGCACGCCTATGGTGAGATGATGAACATCTCTAATCCGGCATGCCTATGATGAGATGATGAACATCTCTAATCCGGCACGCCTATGGTGAGATGATGAACATCTCTAATCTGGCACGCCTATGGTGAGATGGGTAGTAGAGACGGCCAGTCAGCTTAACGCTCAAGGGCCAGGTATCCCAGAGTACTCAACACAGCAGAAACAAGAGAGACCCTGCTTCAACAAGGTGAAAGTGAGAATCAACCCTCAGAAGAAAGTTGTCTTCTGACCTCCACAAGTGTACCATGGTGCACACATACCCACAAGTGTGTACATAATAAATGAATAAACAGGGGCTGGAGAGATAGCCTAGCGGTTAAGAGCGCCGACCGCTCTTACAGAGGACCCAGGTTCAATCCCCAGCACCCACATGGCGGCCAGAACCGTCTGAAACTCCAATTCCAGGAGAACTCCAGTTCCAGGGGAATCGACACCCCCTTCTGACCTCCGCGGCATTGCACGACACGGGTGAACAAACTGCATGCAGACAATACATTCATACACATACAGAAATAATAAAAAATTAAAAACAAATAAATTAAAAAAAATAAATTATTATAAATAAATTAATAGATAATTTTTAAAGAGTTAAGTCATTTTCTTTTTTTTTTTTTTTTGAGCCAGGGTCTCCCTTAATCCCAGCTGCCTGGACTCACTTGTGGGCCAGGCTGCCTTGAAACTCACAGAGATCCACCTACCTCTGCCTCCTGAGTGGGCTGGGATTAAAGGCGTGCGCCACCACACCCGGCTTGCTTAAAAGATGGTTCTAGCTGCCATTGTGGTACTAGGAATCGAACCCAGGTCCTCTGCAACAGTAGTCAGAGCTCTTAACCGCTGAGCCATCTCTCCAGCCCTGAGTTAAGTCATTTTCATGCCTGTTACATACCTGCCAAGCCTCTCACATCTGATTTTTTTTGCACAGGGTTTTTTTTTTTTTTTTTTTTTTTTTGTCTCCAGCACAAGGAAGGCCTGAGACTGATGCTTCCTGTTGCTATGTGAAGGTAGGCCTGCTGTCCTTGTCTATGGTGACCTTTCCCATTATCACTTTATGTCATCAAACGTACTCATTACCCTTTCCACACAAAAATCAATACACATGCCTCTATTGAAGGATCACTTGAAGAATTATGAAAAATGCTGATAGACCAACTACCAGAGAGGTTGGAGACCTAGAGGAAAACCTACTACTGCCATTTTCCTAACCCAATATCATTTGTAATTGTATTCTAAACACTACACCTTACCCACAGATAAGTGTGGCTTTCACCCCTCATCAAAGAAACTTGTTTTTGCAATAGATGGAGACTATTTACAGAGATCCACAACTGGTCAAAATGCAGTGATTAAGTGACCATGTGCTATCCAACTTCAATAACCAACTGATACAGCTACAACAGTCCCTATACCTAAAGCCCAGGGAGTATCATGATAAAAAGAAAAAGAGTGGAAAGGTTGTAAGAGCCAAAGGACCAGTGTCTAGACAGTGTCTCCTAGACAGCACAGGGAAGCTGCACTTTGAAATCTCATGATAAGGCTATCTAAACAAGATCCGCTCAGTAACACCACCAGTCAACACCATGCCAACGTGTATGCAGGAAATTTCACAAGGCCTCACCCCTAGACTAGGAGCTGTAGGCAATCAATGGCTTCTGAGAGGGAGAATTTGTTTTCTCCAGGGATAAGCCCCTGGTAGGCGACCCAATACCAAGTGGTCAGCCCTAAACACACACACACACACACACACACACACACACACACACACACACATATGTAGTACTAAATGGAGTGAGTGGGTTGCATATATGTGTATAAATGTTTTTATTAGATTGATTTATTCATCGAGTTATGTATATTTATGGAGAGCACAGCCTGGAACCCTTGTGGAGGGCAACAGAGCACTTTGTGGGAGTCAGTTCTACTATGTGAGATCCAGGATCCAACTCAGATTGTCAGACTTGGCAGGAGGCGCCTTTAGCCACCTCTCCATCTCATCAGCCCAGGATTTATTCTATCTAGTATTCTCAGTGTTCCATAAATACAGTCTGTTCACTCTGGGACTAAGAAACCAGCTATCTACAAAGATGTGTAATACAACAATGGGCACAAAGCCAAAAATTTCCATTAACTACAAAGAACTGTGAGAGAGAATATTCTGCCACTTAGAGTACCTTTCTAAAAATGCCAATAATAAGCAAGATTTTAAGTATTTAATTATAAAGTAATTTTTATGACTGAGTTATCATCAGAATTTAATGCTGGGACAAAGAAACATATTTGTCAACAAACAACAGAAGGATCAGAACATATTATTAGATCTACAGTATTGATTGTAAAGTTCTTTTGTTTTTTTCCTGATGGTGCTGGAGATCAAGCATGGGACCTTGCACATGCTGGACAAATGCACATTCCATCGCTGGGCTACATTCCTGTCCCAACCATTTCTTTCTTGATTGTAGATGAGAAATGGAAATATGAAATACCTAAAGTTAAAAACTGTGGCCAGCTACTGTACTGGACTGTGAAAGTCCCAAGAGTACCTCAGTGTCTCACAGAGCAAGTGTTTTAGTCTGCTCCCCATAGATGTTCCCTTTCCATCAGGGGCTAAGCAAAGATGACTGAATTATACATCTCTTATGACCACTCAATACTGTTTCCTAAGAATTGTGTGAGTAGAATTTGAAAGCCGAAGGATAATCTGGAAGCTCACAACGTAATGCAAACACCCAAACTGCACAGAAGGAAAAACAGACCCAATAAGAGCCTCAAGTTTCATAATGTGTTAGTGGCAAAGACACAGCAAGAACTCAGGTCTCAAGTCTCCACTGTCATAAATCTAATCTGTGTTCACCAGTATCTCTTAACCAAGTGAGTCTCATTCAGTTTTTTCTTGTTTTTAGACTCTGGTCATCATCAGACTCTGCACTGACATTGTACAAAGCCTTACAGTTATAGGAAAATACAGATGTACTGGACTCCTGCAGTCACAGTATTTTGGAACTGAAGTATTTTGATAATTTCCGCCATACCTCTGTGTCTTACATATGAGCAAAAGCTTTAATAGGTTTCCACAAACTCCCAATGGGAAGCACAAAGTCAGAATTAAGAACCGTCCAGGCTGGAGAGATGGCCTAGGAGTTAAGAGCACCAACTGCTCTTGCAGAGGACCTGGGTTCGATTCCCAGCACCCACATGGCGGCTGAGAATCGTCTTTAACTCCAGTTCCAGGGGAATCGGACACCCTCTTCTGACCTCTGCGGCATTGCACGACACGGGTGCACAAACCTACATGCAGACAATACATTCATATAAATAAATAAATAAATAAATAAATAAATAAATAAATAAATAAATAAAATATTTTAAAAATACAAATTTAAACTGGGCATGGTGGCGTATGCCTTTAATCCTAGCACTTAGGAGGCAGAGGCAGGCAGATCTCTGTGAGTTCAAGTTCAGCCTGGTCTACATAGAGAGCTCCAGGACAGGACCCTGTCATTCATACACATAAAAAAAATTTTTTTTTAATAGAACTGTCTACACAAGACCCTGAGCTCAATTCCTAACACTGGACCAAAGGAGGGAGGGAGGGAGAACATTTTCACACTTTGTTATCAGGCTTCCATCTCTTTTCTTCTTTTCTTTTTCCCCAATACAGAAAAAGAGCTTTTGCTTAAAAACAAGAGGTTTGAAAGATGAAGTACATATTGCTTTGATAAAAAGATCTTTCTCTTTGTAATTATAAACAATTCTGGGAAAAGAGCTTGTAAATAAGTAAAGCCTACTCAACCCCTGATTCTGTCAGCCTTGGAGTGAACTGCTGAGCAGAAGAGAGTCTCCATATATTTCACTTACTCCTCATGATGCAAGGCTTTAATCTACAGAAGTCTTGGGGCCAGAAGTGTCTGTGATTCAGAGATACAAAAAGACCCTACTCCTGGACTATGAGCACTTTTCAAGGACTTCCGGAGCCAAATGAATCCCATGGGCAATTTGCAAACCTCATCGGCATTTAAAATATTGTTTCTATTTCAAATGCATCTTACCATAAACAACTGAACACTTGTGTAACTTATAAATATGTCATTGTTATACTTAAAACTTCCCATTCATTTCCTCTGAACAAAATCTAGAAGAAATCCATAGATTATCCAAACCTTTTAACCTATAAAAACTCTAAGGAAGCCTGTGTTTATCTCTGGTTGGGTTGGCATCCAGGCAGAAGAGGAAAGGGTCTTGTTGGAACCTGCCTAGAGACCCAGTATCACAATTACCACAGAACTTATCCTTACAAAGCATTCTGAAGACAGCAAAGAGTTCTTCTTCTCAGTTTACCAAGATTTAAAATAAATTTTTCTGGAGTAGAACCCCAGAGGGAATATAGAAACTGCCCTAGTCTTTTTCTCTGGCTTTGCTCTTTTTCTGCTGATTCTGCCTGACAGACCTACCTATAAAAGCCTCCTGCAAGTATCTGTCCTGAGGTCCTTGTGCTCCAGGCCATTAGGAAGCTGGCAGATGGCAAAGCAGCACAAACGGAATGCACCAGCTACTCTAGGCCAAAACAAGAACAGGAAACTATTGTCTGTGGACACCATCAACTGTGCTATTAACACTCAGCTCTGCAACCCCAGCATCTCTTTCAAAGCCACTGTTTCAAGTAATATCTTACTTTTCACCATTCTTAAACAGTGTTTCAGAAAGGTAGAATGTTCTTTTTATTTTTTGGTAGAGTGTTTTTTTTTTTTTTTATTTCCGTATGTGTATATATGTATTGTCTGCATGCAAGTCTGTGCACCTATGACATGCAATGCCGCGGAGGTCAGAAGAGGGTGTCGGACTCCCCTGGAACTGGAGTTCTCCTGGAATTGGAGTTTCAGATGGTTCTCGGCCGCCATGTGGGTGCTGGGGATCGAACCCGGGTCCTCTGCAAGAGCGGTCTGCGCTCTTAACCGCTAGGCCATCTCTCCAGCCCCGGTAGAGTGTTCTTTTTTCAATTAATTTATTTATTTATGTGTATGAATGTACTGTCTGCATGTAGGTTTGTGTACCCGTGTCATGCAATGCCGCAGAGGTCAGAAGAGGGTGTCGGATTCCCCTGGAACTGGAGTCAAAGACGGTTCTCAGCCACCATGTGGGTGCTGGGGATTGAACCCGGGTCCTCTGCAAGAGCAGTGGGCGCTCTCAACCGCTAGGCCATGGTAGAGTGTTCTTATACCAGGACACGTGCCAAGGATAATTGCTGAGATCAGCATGAGGATGGGGGATGAGGGGGTGAGAGGGAGTTTGGGTTCTAAAAGTAAGGTCCGACAAGAAAAAGTAAATGAAAGCTATTTACTTCAAAACAGAACATGTGAGGAAAAAAATCCATTTCAATGAAAAACTCATTCTGAGCAGATCTCCAGCTCTGAGAAGCTCAACTGCAGAGCTCATCTTCAAAATCTGGACCATGTCTGCACATCACTCACAAATCCCATCCTAACTGCACATTAACAGCCAATCATGTCTAACACACAGCGGGACAAGTGATTACCAAGGATAATTCTGCCAAACTGAATGAGAAGGTTCAAGATTTAAAGCATGTAATTTAGTGAGTATACTTGGCCACTGAAAAAATGTAACTGGCCCCCTGTCTTACATTTTAATCATCTTTATTACAAGAAAAACATACCATACCAAAGACATTTTCCATACAGAAACAGCAACTTAAATTTCCGTGTTTTGTTACTGTATAGCATATATGATTTTGCATGATAAGAATGGAACTGAACCTTCACTCAGGTAAACTTAAATTGAAAGCATTTGATTCTTAGAGGCAGGCGGATCTCTATGAGTTCAAGGCCAGCCTGGTCTACAGAGCAAGCTCCAAGCCAGCTGGGACTAAAGGGAGACCCTGTCTCAAAAATACAAAAAAAAAAAAAAAGAAGAAAGAAAAGAAAAGAAAGCATTTCTCTCTTAACATGACTTAGAATATAGGTGTCAGCTGGGCGTGGTGGCACACGCCTTTAATCCTAGCACTCAGGAGGCAGAGGCAGGCGGATCTTTGTGAGTTCAAGGCCAGCCTGGTCTACAGAGTGAGTTCCAGGCCAGCTGGGGCTACAGAGAGACCCTGTCTCAAAAAGACCAAAAAAAAAAAAAAGAAGAAAGAAAAGAAAAGAAAGCATTTCTCTCTTAACATGACTTAGAATATAGGTGTCAGCTGGGCGTGGTGGCACACGCCTTTAATCCTAGCACTCGGGAGGCAGAGGCAGGCGGATCTTTGTGAGTTCAAGGCCAGCCTGGTCTACAGAGTGAGTTCCAGGCCAGCTGGGGCTACAGAGAGACCCTGTCTCAAAAAGACCAAAAAAAAAAAAAGAGAGAGATGTCAGCCATGAATGGTGGCACATGCCTGTAATCCCAGCACTTGGGAGGCAGAGGCAAGCGGATCTCTGTGAGTTCAAGGCCAGCCTCATCTACCTCTTGAGTTCCAGGACAGCTGAGGCTACAAGGAGACCCTGTCTCAAAAAGACAAAAAAAAAAAAAAAAAAAAAAAAGAGAATATAGGTGTCAAAAATGTATAACACAAGTCAAGATTCTGGGACAACAGCAGGGGAAAGAGAACAGGTATCTGTCCCCTCGCCTAAACAATAGCTACACTGGCAAAACTATGGAACACAAGAGTCTGCTGAAGGCTCCCACCCTCCAGAGGAAGGCATTTACATGGTTAAAATGTGGGTAATTTTGGTAGATTTCACGCCCTAGCATAGTAAGAGCTCCCCGCTCCCCACCTCTCAGCCCTGAGCAGACAGCTGTGCACCTAGTCTGGGAGCAGCTTACACACAGTTTGTGGGAGCCAGGGTTGGGAAGAGGATCTTATTCCACCAAACTGGAGATCACAGGTTTTCACTTCTGATGGCAAAGGTGCCCACCAACAGGCAGGAGGGGAGTTGCCATCACTACAAGGCCCTCCTCTTCTGGCTGAAATGCTTTTCAAAGGATTTAAAGGAGCAGCACCTTCTGTTTCCCTCTCTCTCTCCTCTCTTCATTCTTCTCCCCCAAACCCCCGGATTTTAGAAGCTAGATATTAAAACACTGCTTATATAGGACAAGTTACAATGAGGCCATACCAGCCACCAGAAAGGCACAGGCCTGAAAAGAGATAAGAAGACAGAGGTTCTCAACTCAGGCTGATCCTTGGGAAGGAAACAGCCTCTGAAAATTAAAGTAAAAATAACAAATAAATAGCAAGTGCCAAGGAAGGGAGATAATTGATAAGGTGTTATTATATTCAAATATCTGGTTTTCAAGAAAAAATTATGAAATATAAAGAAAAAGGAAATAATGGCACATTCAAGGATGAAAAAAACAGAAATTGTCCCTGAAAAAGATCTGATGGATGGTGTATGAGCCAAACATTTTAAAATTTTCTTAATGATACTCAAAGAATATGTGGTGTATGTGGAGTAAGTCAAGGAAATTATGTATGACAAATGGAAATATTAATAAAGCCATTAAAATCTATTAAAAAACAAAAAGTACAATTACCTAAAAACTGTAACTTCACTTGAGAAAATCAAGCACAGACTTGAGCAGAAAGAAGAAAGACTTGATGAACCTGAAGATGCAAAAATAGACATGATCAGGGCTTAGGACCTAGCTCAATGGCAGAGCCTAGCAGTAACAATGCCCTGGGTTCATTTGCCAGTACTGACCCTGTCTCAAAAACAAAAACAGTGAGTTCAAGGCCAGCCTGGTCTACAGAGTGAGCTCTAGGCTAGCTGGGACTTAAAGGGGAGACCCTGTCTCAAAAATACCAAAAAAAAAAAGGGTCTACCTAAGAAATAAAAAGTCCAAGAACTAAAAAGTATTATACTTTTAAAAGTTTCAGTATAGCAGTAACATATAACAAGTATAGGCATTCATACATTTAACCATAGGCCATTAAAATACATGAAACAGACAAAACTGAAGGGAAAACAGTAATCCTTTCTCATTTTATGAGACCAACATGACTGCAATATCAGAGCCAGAAATACAACAAAAAAACCCACATTCTAAACTATATAGAACTCTACAGAACAACAAAAACACTGCTGCAAATTTTTTTAAACAAAATGCTAGCAAACCAAAAGTTAGCAGGATCATAAAAGGTTTATATGCCAAGACCAAATGAAGTATTTTTCCCCTGGAATGCAAGGATGGTTCAATATATGAAAACAGATAACATAAAATGCTTTATTAAGAAAATGAAAGAAAAGTGACAGGGAGTGCACTGGAGACACTGCTTGCCTCACTGCACAGGGCTGTGGGTTGGATTGCCAGTGCCACAAAACAGAAGAGAGAAATCAAAGAAGGGGTTCATATAGTAGCAAAGTTAAAGTAATACAAATTCAAATGAGTATTTGAGAAAATTACATTCTTTCCTAACAAAACCATAATCCATATTGAAAGACACACAGCAAGCATCATAATCAATGGCAAAAAAACTGAAAGATTTTCCTTTACAAGGAACAAAGTAAGCGTACCTGTTCACAATGCTGGAAGACTTACGTCATAAATAAAAAGAAACATGCTGCTGAAGAGATGGCTCAAGGGTTAAGAGCACTGACTACTCTTGCAGAGGACCCAGGTTTGATTCCCAGCACCCACATGATAACAACCATCTATAACTCCAGTTCTAGGGGATCCAATGCCCTCTTCTAACCTCCACAGCCACTGCATGATACGGGTGCACTTACATACATGCAAGCAATATACTCATACACATAAAATGAAAGTAATAAATGATTATGAATTCAAATTTTTTTTGAGATAGGGTCTCCCCGTAGCCCAGGCTGGCTTAGAACTCACTATGTAGACCAGGCAGGCCTCAATCTCACAGAGAACCACCTGCCTCTGCCTCCCAAGTGCTGGAATTGATACATAGATTTGATGTAATCCCTTATCAAAATCACAATGACTTTTCTTTTTTTTTTTTTTTGGTCTTTTCAAGACAGGGTCTTTGTAGTCCCAGCTGGCCTGGAACTCACTCTGTAGACCAGGCTGGCCTTGAACTCACAAAGATCCACCTGTCTCTGCCTCCAAAGTGCTAGGATTAAAGGCCTGCACCACCACACCCGGCTGACTTTTTTTTTTTTTTNAAAAAAAAAAAAGAGAGGAGATTTCTCTGCTCCAAAGTGCTAGGATTAAAGGCCTGCACCACCACACCGGCTGACTTGTTTTTTTTTTTTTTTGACAAACAGGAATGCCCACCCTAAATTTCTCATGAAATACCAAGGTACTCTATAACCAAAGCTACCTAAGGAAGAACAACAAAGCTAGAAACGCATACTTCCACTCCAGAATTTATTACAAGGCTACTGTAATAAAAACAGCTAGTGCTGACATAAAAACAGACATTAGACCAATAGAATTCTTTTTTTATGTTTTTTTTAATTAATTTTATTTATTTTTGTATGTGTATGAATGTACTGTCTGCATGTAGGTTTGTGCACCCGTGTCACGCGATGCCGCGGAGGTCAGAAGATGGTGTCGGATTCCCCTGGAACTGGAGTTCTCCTGGAATTGGAGTTTCAGACGGTTCTTAGCCGCCATGTGGGTGCTGGGGATTGAACCCGGGTCCTCCGCAAGAGCAGTCGGTGCTCTTAACCGCTAGGCTATCTCTCCAGCCCTAGACCAATAGAATTCTTATACAGAGCCCCAAATAAACCCTCATCTATACAGCCAAGTCATTGTTTACATTTAATTTCAAAAGAACCATTTCTTCAACACATAGTGCTAGAAAAACTGGACATCCACGTGCCAAAAAAAAGGGGGGGGACTGAACCCTTACAAACTACATTCAAAAAAATGAACTCAAATGGATAAACGCCTAAATACATTTTAGAAAAATAAATTTTAGAAAAATATATAAACAAACGTTTTATAGCATTGGATTTAGCAATACTTGATTGAACCTCACATCAAAACTATAGGCAATAAAAAAATCAAACTATTTAGACTTTATGCAAATTCTAAAACTTACACATAAAGAGATATCAGCATTCATGGTGGCATACACCTATAATCCCAGTGTCCAAGGCAGTCTGGGAAAATGGCTACACCCTCCTTGTCAAACAAACAAACAAAGTAGAAATATAATTCTTGGGCTGGAGAGATGGTTCAGCAGTTAAGAGCACTGACTGCTCTTGCAGAGGACCTGGGCTCGATTCCCAGCACCCACACGGCAGCTAAGAACCATCCTGAAGCCGGGCGTGGTAGCTCACGGCTTTAATCCCAGCACTCTCGGGAGGCAGAGGCAGGCAGATCTCTGTGAGTTCAAGGCCAGCCTGGTGTACAGAGTGAGTTCCAGGTCAGCTGGGGCTATAGGGAGACCATCTCAAAAAATATACATATAATTCTCTATTGGGGAAGAAATAATATCCAATCAAATATTCAAAAGGGGTAATTTTTTTTCTTTTTTTTTTTTATTGATGTTTTGTGTATTTCATACATCATTTTCCAATTCAGTTCAGGCATATATCCCCTTCCCTTCCCCCCACCCCACCCCTACCCATCCCAGATCATGCATTCTGCCATAACTTTTCTGCATCTTTCTCTGTTTTTTTGCTTTGTTTTCATTTTTTTTAACAATAGGTGATAATCTGTGAGTACAAGCATCCTTCATGTAAAACCAATTTGCGAGCAGTTGTGCCCAAACCCACACAGCTCATGGGTCCCACCATCCAGCAGGGGGGAGGGGGCTTGTATGTTCAATCAAGTTGATCAAATGAGTGTCCAGTCTATATTGTTGTAGTTTCACCATTAACCCCAATCGTAGCCCTTACAAAAGGGGTAATATTAAAGAACTCTTAAAAATTACATACACACACAGGAAAACCCTGTCTCAAAAAAGACCAAAATAATAATAATAAAGTAAAATTTTAAAAAAAGTTACATACACACTCAAAAAATGGGGAAAAGACTTCAATAAACTTTTCTTCAAAGAATATATACAAATAACCAAAAACCACACACAAAGACTATCAACAGCTCTAGTCTATAGGGAAACACAAATCCAAACTACAGTGAGATATGCTGTACACCCCTTAAGATGGCATTGCATGACATGGGTGTACTTACATGTAGACAGGCATAACACTCATACACACAAAATAAAAATTTAAAAAGATGGTAATTAGGGGCTGGAGAGATGGCTCAGCGGTTAAGAACGCCGACTCTTGAAGAGGACCCAGGTTTGATTCCCAGCACCCACATGGCAGCTAAGAACTGTCTTTAACTCCAGTTCAGGGGAATTCGATGCCCTCTTCTGACCTCCGAGGCACTGCACAACATGGGTGCACCAACCTACATGCAGACAGTACACTCATACACATAAAAAATAATAAATAAAAAGATATTTCGAAAAAAAAGATGGTGATTATGAAGAGAAGAGAGGAAATATAAACATACAGATACTTCAGAAAATAGTTTGGCAATTCCTCAAAAACTTAAAAGTAGAGTTACCATAGTGTCTCAAATGGATATTGTATATGTATACATATAGCAGCATTTACTCACAATATATAAAACACAAAAACGGGCTGGAGAGATGGCCTAGCGGTTAAGAGCACTGACCGCTCTTACAGAGGACCCGGGTTTGATCCCCACATGGCGGCAGAGAACCGTCTGAAACTCCAATTCCAGGAGAACTCCAGTTCCAGGGGAATCCGACACCCTCTTCTGACCTCCGCAGCATTGCACGACACGGGTGCACAAACCTGCATGCAGACAGTACATTCATACACATACAGAAATAAATAAAATTTTAAAAAAAGGAAAAATATAAAATCTTTGGCTTTGTTTAATGGATATGAAGTTTTAGTTTTACAAAGTGAGCTGAATGGTGAGGGCTGCACAGCCTTATGAATATATTTAACACTAGTAAAAATAATCAAGATTATAAATCTCTTTTTAAGATTTACTTTATTTTACAAGTGTGTGACATGTGTGTGTGCATGTGTGTACATATGTGCATGCAGATGCCCACAGATCCCTAGGAGTTGGAGTTACAGGCAGTTGTGAGCTTCCATATGTGGGTGCTGGGATCTGAACTCTGATAGAGCAGTAAGTACTCCTGACCTCTGAGCCATCTCCCCAGCCACAAAAGTATAAATCTCGTTATATGTACTTTCTAAAAGTACAGTTTAAATTTTAAAAATTGTTTTAAAAGAAATGAAAGAAACTGCCAATACAGTTTTTTGTTTCTCCTAATCACCATGTTAATATCTTTATTTGCTTATATGTTTGGTTACTTAGGGAACCAAGCTTTTTCTTTGACATTAATTTGGTTTTTAATCATACTTGATGGTATAAACCCATTATCTATGATTAGTTATCAGTGCACATTTATAAGAGTTGTAATAAAAACCGCTTGATATACATTGCTAATTAAGTTTTAGTGAAATGTTTACATTATAAAGCAGGCAACATTTTATGGATAAGGCCTCTATTGCAATGAGTATATGATATTTTTTTTGAGACAGCCATCTCTCCATAGCCCCAGCTGGCCTGGAACTCAGGATGTAGATCAGACTGGCCTCCATCTCACAGAGATCCACCTGCCTCTGCCTCCACGTGCTGGTATTAAAGGTGTGTGCTACCATGCCTGGCTATATAATATCTTTTATATCTAGACACTCACAAAAGACTTCATTGTATAATTCTGCTTATGTAAAATTGCAAGAATAGGAAAATCTATAAACACAAAAGGTAGATGGAGGGCCTGGAGAGATGGCTCAGCGGTTAAGAGCACTGGCTGCTCTTGCAGAGTATCAGGGTTCAATTCTGAGCACCCACAGGGTGGCTAATAACTGTCCTAACTCTAGTTCCAGGGGATTCGATGCCCTCGTCTGACCTGCACAGGCACTGCATGACACATACATGCATGCAATGCACTAATACACATAAAATAGAAATAATAAATTATTTGATGAAGAAATAAGGGAGAAGAGTTAGGTGATGCTGTCTACTGGTTCAAGGTCTGAATCTAGTGTAATGAAAACCTTCTAAAATCGACTGTTGAGAGAAACACATAATTATCTGAATATATAAAAGCCATTGAATTTTACCCTTTATGTGTGAACTATACAGTATATGAATTAGTTCTTAAGAAACTTATTTTTAAAAGAAAAATAGGTACCTCACTAAAAATAACAGCAAAAAATAGTATAAGATCTTTGTCTTTGTTAGATGACAGAGAACTGTAAATCAACACTAAAATAAGATATCATCATCTATGTACCAGAGCAGCTAAGATTTCGAAAGGTGATGATAATAGATGTGAGAATCAGGGCAGCATGCATGTATTCCTTACAAAAGTTATACAGCCATTTTGTGAAGCTATTTGGTAACAACTACTAAAGTCTAATGCAAACCAGGCATGATGACACAGGCCTGTAATCTCAGGAAGGTCATCCCCTGGGGTATATACTATCAAACAAATAAATAAACTATATATTTTCTCTGTCATTTTCAGGGAAGTACCTATTTTTCTTTTCAAAAATATATATGGGGGATGATACTATTCTATACATATATACTATCAAACAAATAAATAAACCATATTTTTTCTGTTATTTTTCAGGGAAGTACCTATTTTTCTTTTCAAAAATATATATGGGGGATGATACTATTCTATACATATAGTGTCAAACATACATATATCTATACACCATATATGTACACTTAAAAAACAAGTCTAGGAATGTCCATGCCAGCATTTCTTTTTAAATAGCTGTAAAGTAAGAACATATGAAAAGCCATTAAAATGGATTTAGAATTATGGTACATTGACACAATAGAATGCCATAGAATAATTATGATGAATTGTTGCTATGCATAACGTGAATTAGACCACTATTATGTTGAAATTTTTTTAGAGACACAAAAGAAAATATACTAAGCAAATCCAATATAGTAACACATAATCTGTGATGTTATCACTGAGGATAGAGATTACCTTTGGACAGAAGAAAAAAGGTAATGCAGATGTGGGGGCTGAGTCATTCAGGGGGATTCTGGGATGGCAAAAATAGGTTATTTCTTGACCTGGGTGTTGATTACATGGGTAGCTTTTTTGTTGTGGTTAACTTATGTAGCTGCAGGATTACTGTTCATATTTTTCTTTATGTGCATTGTGGGAATGACTTTTACAATATGGACATGCTCCGAACAGACAGCTTTTATTTAACCTTATAACCAAAAAGTTAATCTTAACTTGTTTATAAAGTTAGACAAACTCACTGAGCCATGTGCTCTTCTTGTGACCTGGGCAAATGGCCTTAATCCCTCAGGACTCTTCTTTGCCCTTGACCCAGAATATGAATGTATGTATGCTTGAATATCAAATACTGCAGATACTGCTTGCTTATCTCATTGAAAGCAATGAAAGAAATCGATAACATGTTTGTGGTTGTGGGTAGATGTGCTAAGTCAGTAAGGATCCAAAGGAACAAAATCCTCTGATAGGTGTCCAAATTTTACTTCCCCATTTCATTCTGGATATTCTGTTTCAATATAAGAGTGAGCCCTTGTTCAAGAGGACACTTGCAAGAGAATTTAAAGGAATAGATTCTCAGCAGTTAAGATCTGTTCTTGCCTTAAAATGAATCCTAAGAGTCAGGTTATTTTTACTCAGGCATAACCATAATGTGGCATCCAATAGTAAACACTACCTTATATTATACCAGCTAAAAAGTTTCTACTTAAAATGTGAGGAAAGCTGGGCGTGGTGGAGCACGCCTTTAATCCTAGCACTTGGGAGGCAGAGGCAGGTGGATCTTTGTGAGTTCAAGACCAGCCTGGTCTACAAAGCGAGTTCCAGGACAGCCGGAGCTACAGGGAGACCCTGTCTCAAAAAGACCAAAAAAAAA
>VZQC01005527.1:2002236-2017701 GCA_009823505.1 Rhizomys pruinosus
TTTTTTTTTTTGGTCTTTTGAGACAAGGTCTCCCTGTAGCCCCAGCTGGCCTGGACCTCACTCTGTAGACCAGGCTGGCCTTGAACTCACAAAGATCCGCCTGCCTCCGCGTCCCAAGTGCTAGGATTAGCACCACCACGCCCAGCTATTATTTTTATTTTATATGAATGTATTACCTGCATGTGTGTAAGTGCCCCTGTGTCCTGCAATGCTGCAAAGGTCAGAAGAGAGTGTCAAATTTCTCTGGAACTATAGTTAAGGATGATTCTTAGCTGCCAGTGGGTGCTGGGAATCGAACCCAGGCCCTCTGCAAGAGTGGTCAATGCTCTTAAACCGCTGAGTGACCTCTCTAGCCCCTGTTTTAGTTTTGACTCTAAATTAATGGTGATAATTTAGTCCTAATAATCAGATAAGCCACTTTACCAAACTGCTGCTTGTTCATTATCTTGAAACAAAAATTTCTTAGATGTGTTGTGTGAGCCAACTCCTGGGCTGGCAAGATGGCCCAGGGAGTAAAAATGCTTGCCTGATGACCTGAATTCAATCCCCAGAACTCGAACAGAAGGGAAAACCAACTCCTGAAAGTTGTACTCTGATGTCCACACATACGCTATGACATACACATCCCCGCACTCACATACCACATCATACACATACACACACACACAATGAAATCAAAATGATAAATTTCTTAAAGACTTATTTGTGTGTGTGTGTGTGTGTGTGTGTGTGTCTGGGGGGAGGTCCACAGAGGCTACAAGAGGATGTCAAATCCTTGGAACTGGAGTTACTGCTGGTTGTGAGCCATCCCATATGTGCTAGGAGCCAAACTCAGGTCCCCTACAAGAGCAGCAATTCTTAACTGCTAAGCTATTTCTCCAATCACAAAATTTGGTTTAAAAAAGGAAACCAACTATTACTAAGACATTTATATCAAAAACTGTAAATCCAAAAGAACGCTAGATCTACAATATGCAAATGTATAATCTAATTTCAGATAAATTATTCTCACTTCTTTTCTTCATCAGACTCTCCAAATAGCAAAGAATATGAAAGAGTACAACTCGGAAGTTGAATTCAGAAGTTGAGAGAGAAAAATCAAACCCAGGAACTTTACTCAGATCTGCAGGGCTCCTGCTGTGGCAGCTGCACTTTCAAACCTGTATAAAAGGGAAACTTAAGGACACTTCATCTCATGTTCAAGTCAGATGCCTGATCAGACAACTGAATCTGTTCACTGGTCTACATTTCCTCCCTGATTCAGTTCTCCTCTCTTGCTGCCACGAATATGTTTGTTCAGTAGAAATGGAGTGATGAAGGCTGACCTTTCTAGCTGAGCAGCTGGCTGAACAGGATTTAAATAGTATGCTTAGGAATTTACTTCACTTGATTTAAGGCAAAAGGAAGCAATATGAAAGTTCATGGATGAGTGAAGGAAGAGACATTGGCTTCAGTGATGCAGGCACTGATGAGGTAAGAACCCCTCCCCATGCTCCTTCCTGCTGGAGCTCCAGTAAGAACCCCTCCCATACTCCTTCCTGCTGGAGCTCCTGGAAGAACCCCTCCCATACTCCTTCCTGCTGGAGCTCCAGTAAGAACCCCTCCCATGCTCCTTCCTGCTGGAGCTCCTGTAAGAACCCCTCCCCATGTTCCTTCCTGCTGGAGCTCCAGTAAGAACCCCTCCCATGCTCCTTCCTGCTGGAGCTCCTGGAAGAACCCCTCCCCATGCTCCTTCCTGCTGGAGCTCCAGTAAGAACCCCTCCCATACTCCTTCCTGCTGGAGCTCCTGTAAGAACCCCTCCCATGCTCCTTCCTGCTGGAGCTCCTGTAAGAACCCCTCCCATTCTCCTTCCTGCTGGAGCTCCAGTAAGAACCCCTCCCATGCTCCTTCCTGCTGGAGCTCCAGTAAGAACCCCTCCCATGCTCCTTCCTGCTGGAGCTCCTGGAAGAACCCCTCCCCATGCTCCTTCCTGCTGGAGCTCCAGTAAGAACCCCTCCCATACTCCTTCCTGCTGGAGCTCCTGTAAGAACCCCTCCCATGCTCCTTCCTGCTGGAGCTCCTGTAAGAACCCCTCCCATGCTCCTTCCTGCTGGAGCTCCAGTAAGAACCCCTCCCATGCTCCTTCCTGCTGGAGCTCCAGTAAGAACCCCTCCCATGCTCCTTCCTGCTGGAGCTCCAGGAAGAACCCCTCCCCATGCTCCTTCCTGCTGGAGCTCCAGTAAGAACCCCTCCCATGCTCCTTCCTGCTGGAGCTCCTGTAAGAACCCCTCCCAATGCTCCTTCCTGCTGGAGCTCCAGTAAGAACCCCTCCCCCATGCTCCAGTAAGAAGCCCTAATGAAACTCAAAGGGGCACAAACAGACATGAAAGTGGATCTAAGTAAGGGAACAAACCAGGAAGAGAAAGGTCAGCCAAAGTGGAAAGCAGGTAAGAAAGGATAATGGAGATGACTATGATAAAAATACAATAGATGCATGTATAAAAACGTCATAATGAAAACCATAATTATCTATTATTAATATATGCTAATTCTAAAAACGTTATTTCTTTATAGTTTTTTATTTCTTTAAGTATGTTCACAATTGTACTGCTCAAAACAGTCAACTTCCCCATGGAGAATATTGAGAAAGACTGAGAAAGAGATGAATAGCATGTTTGGCAGAATGCATGAGCTCTGGAGGGGTGGGGGGATGGGGGGAACACGGGTCTAGATTTGATAAAAAATATATGTATAAATAAATAAATAAATGAAAAAAAAAACAATTGTACTTCTAATATCTGTGTCCTGGGCCATCCCCAGGGGGATCCCACTGTAGGAATCTTCCACAGGGTTCATCGAGCTTGGTGTGGGATTATCCTCCACCTTTCCCATGTTGTCTCTTCTTCATATGAGCATATGGGTTTCTCTATGCCTGTATTCCGATGTGAATCCCAAATGCCTCTTCACTGTGTTGAAGGCTTGCTTTGCTTGCCTCCTTCAGATGCCTTCGTTGTTTGTTTGATTGATTTGCTTTTCTCCTTTTCTCTTTGCTTATGGAGTGTTGACCTATCTAAGTTTTAGGCTTTCTACTGGAAGTCCAACTCACTCTTCCCTTTCTGTTCTGAAGGTTCTCCAAAGAATCCACTTGGACACTCCTTCAGCAATCCCAGTTTGGGGTGGGGGGATTGCTGTTTAGCCTGCACCCTGTGCTTCAGGTGATCCCGGGAAATCCCCAATCTCAAGTTTCACACAGGCCCATCTTTTATACCAGCTAGGAGGACAACTCTGCCCCCACAGCCACATAAGCCAATTGAGCCAAAGATGAATGAATCAAACCAAACAATCCGCCTGGGTGAAGCACCCAGCTCTTACCTATGCTTTAGGTGGTCCCAGGAAATCCCCCAAAACTTTATTATTTCTATTTTATGTGTGTTTTGCCTGGATGTACGTAAGTGTATCCATGTCATGAAATGCCCACAAGGGCATCAAAGCCCTTGGAACTGGAATTATAGATGGCTGTTAGCTGCCATATGGTGCTGGGAACTGAACCCAGGTCTTCTACAAGAGTAGCCAGTGCTCTTAACATCTGAGCCATCTCTCCAGCTCAGAGGACATCACGTGAGTGCAGGGATCAAACTCAGATCATCAGCCTTGACAACAATCACATGTCTCTGGCCTACATCCCACCCTTTTGACAAACTCAGCATCTTATCCCAGGATGAGAAATAATCAGTGGTGAAACACTGAATTATGATGAAAAGTTAGAGGCTCCAAAGCAGACTGAATATCAGTTCTGTCTCCTAAGAATTGTTCCTATGTATTTTCCTGTTCTCGAAAAAAAAAGAAAGGAAGTAATAGAATAGGAAAAAAGAAACGGCTGTGTTCTTACACCCTGCCCAGCACCTCGACACATTCTAAGAGCCTGATACTCCATCCAACACCACCAAAATGAGACTTCAATTCCCTTCTTGTTTTGTGCCTAAAAACCTGAAAAATGAGGCTGTCTTGGAAACTGATGATTGTGGATATTTAAGACCACACATTCTTTCTGTGTTTCATAGAAGTTTCACTCTTGCTAATCCTGTCCCTTTCTCCCAGTTACTATATACTTCTGACTCAACCTATCACTCACTAAAATTATGAACACCAGGGATTATGTGCAATGGCCTGAGAAATTGCATAGTCAAAGCGACTTGCAAAAACAAATTTCTATGAATACCTAATAGAAAGAGGAAAGAGCCTGCATTTATGAAATTTCTTTATACTTGCTACCTGATTTTCATTCAAGGCTAGCATGGGAGCGGGTGCTGGTTTGCAAAGCTGATAGAAAGCTGAGGTCAATCATTAACTCACAGCAGGCACAGTGCTAGAAGCTAAAGATGCAGAAATAAAAGCTGAAGTCAGACTTCATTCAAAAACCTCAAAGTCCACAGGAAGATGAAGACGCAAAAACCTACAATCACAGTATCTTGGATAGGAGTATGCAGAGACAGGCCTGGGAGCATTAAAAGTCAAAAGGCTAATTCAAATCTGAAAAGGAAGAGGGACAGCTTCTCAGACAAGGTGACGTTAGAACGAAGTCTGGGGAGAGCCTTGGAAGAAATGGGTGGGGGATAGAGAGGACAGCATGTAAAAGACACAGATGTTTTGTTTGGGATCATGAAGATGTTCTGGAAACAGGAAGTCGTGATGATTACACAACACTATGGTTATAAATGGCACTAAATTGTATACTTAAAAAATGGTTACCAGGGGCTGAAGAGATGGCTTAGCAGTTAAGAGCACTGGCTGCTCTTGCAGAGGACCAGGGTTCAATTCCCAGCACCCACATGGTGGCTAACAACCATCCATAACTCCCAACTGCAGAAGATCTGACACCCTCTTCTCACCTTCATGAGCACTGCATCACACAGGTGCACTTACACAGACTCAGGCAACACACTCATACACATAAAAAAACTAATAAAATATTTTTAAAATGGTTAGCATACAAACATATCTGTGAAGATAAAGACTTCATTGAGGTGTCTATAAAAAAGATTGAATGGGGGGCTGGAGAGATGGCCTAGCGGTTAAGAGTGCCGACCGCTCTTGCAGAGGACCCGGGTTCAATCCCCAGCACCCACATGGCGGCCGAGAGCCATCTGAAGCTCCAGTTCCAGGAGGGCTCCAGCTCCAGGGGAATCCGAGACCCTCTTCTGACCTCCGCGGCATTACACGACATGGGTGCACAGACTTGCATGCAGACAGTACATTCATACACATACAGAAATAAATAATAATAAAAATAAATTAAAAAAAAAGATTGAATGGCAAGAGGTGGGACTGAGATGCATCAGGACTAGACTATAAAGGGATCTGTACTCCATGTCCAAGGGTTAAATGCAGGGAAGAAAACCCGGAAGGTTCAGGAGTGATGAGCAAAGAATTAACGCGCTCCAGATGAGAGCCGAAGGTCTGGATTCTGAGAAGGAGTGCAAAAAGAATGACTGGATTCTAAGCTGACAAGAAAGAAGAAAGAAGGAGTGAAGGCTGGGAAGAGCCCAAGACAGCTATTGCAGTGTGTGCAGGAAAACCAGAGTGCTGCTCCCTAACATCAGAAGCAACAGAATGGGCTCCAAGTAGGTGAATCTGTGTTGACCACCCAAGTTTGATTTCCTGTGGGTAGAGGTCAAGGACTAAGCAACTAACACACGTGCTTGATTTCTTGAGTGGGTCTGCAGACTCAGTGCTACCTTGTGGCCCCAGAAGCAAAGGGTAACCCCAATCAAAGGAAGAAGTCTTCCTTTGACCTTTGAACAGAATCTAGACTAACTTATCACTCTGAAATTAGGAGCTTTGATACACTGGATGCAGGTTCTCCAGCAAGGGTCCCAGGTTCTTGGTAGCATTTATTGTGAGGCTCATAGAAGACAGCATCTGCCAACTAGGGTGTACCCTAGATGTCAGATTCAGCTGACTGTAGCCACTGCTGACATTTAGGCCTCATGGAAACTAATGGAAGTTTTCCAGGATGGAACAGAATCTAAAAGGTCATGATGGGAAGCAACTTGAATTATCACTTGGAGAATTAAAATGTTTTGTTGGGCTGGAGAGATGGCCTACCGGTTAAGAGCACTGACTGCTCTTGCAGAGGACCTGGGTTCAATCCCCAGCACCCACAGGGCAGCTAAGAACTGTCTTTAACTCCAGTTCCAGGGGAATCCAACACTCTCTTCTGACCTCCGCAGCACTGCATGACACGGGTGCACAAACCTACATGCAGACAGTACACTCATACACATAAAAATAAATAAAATGTTTTGTTTTCTCAGACTACTAAAGCCTATAGCTTACCTGTTATTAAATACGGTGGGCTGGTGAGAGGCTCAGCAAGTAAAGGCACTTGCCACATAAGCCTGACCACATGAGTGCAATCCCCATATCTCATGTAAAGGGGGATGGAGAAAACAGATCTCACAACGTTGTCCTTTGACCTCCACATACAGATTACAGCACAGTCTAGGCTCTCACCAGTCTACACTCTCACCAGCAGAGGACAAGGTTCCTCTTTCCCCACATCCTCACCAACGATTGTCATTTGTTTTCTTTTTAAAATTTTTATTTTAATGTTTATATGTATGAGTGTTCTGCCTGCAGAACATGTAAGTGTACCACATACATACATGGATCCTCACACATACATAATATGCACAAAAAAATAAAGCAATAAATAAATAAATCCAGCAGGACGGCCCAACAAGAGAGAAATGTCTCCCATGAGCTGACCTCTGACCAACACACACACACACACACACACATACACACACACATGCACGAGCACACGCACATACACACGCGCACACACACATACACACGCACGCACGAGCACACGCACGCGCGTACATAAGGAAAAGAAAATAAATAAATGTTACCAAAAGTGGGACAAGGTTACTCATGCTGTTTGTCAACACATTTTTTTTAATTTTTTTATTTATTTATTTCTGTATGTGTATCAATGTACTATCTGCATGCAGATCTGTGCACCCGTGTCGTGCAATGCCACGGAGGTCAGAAGAGGGTGTCGGATTCCCCTGGAGCTGGAGTTCTCCTGGAATTGGAGTTTCAGATGGCTCTCGGCCGCCATGTGGGTGCTGGGGATCGAACCCAGGTCCTCCATAAGAGTGGTCAGCACTCTTAACCACTAGGCCATCTCTCCAGCCCCTGTCAACACATTTTTACCATGTAGCAATGCACTAAGCATTTCTGTCTCACCAGTAAGTCTTTGCATCTTCAGCTGACTTCACGCCATGACACTATGACTTAGCTAACCAACTGCCTACTGCTGGGCATTCAGGTGTGAAGGCACTTTACAAGCTTCTTTGCCTGTTTTGAGACAGGGTCTCCTCTACCTGACTGGCCTCAAACTCTCAACATAGCCAGAGATGGCCTTAGCTGCTGATCCTCCTGCCCCCACGTGCAGAGCTCTGGGATTGCACGTGTTGCACCACCATGGGTTTAGGCAGTGCTGGGGTTCTAACCCAGGGCTTTGTGCATGCTAGGCAAGCGCTCTACTGAAGCTACATTCCCAGCCATACACACACACACACACACTTTTTTTTTTTGGTCTTTTCGAGACAGGGTCTCCCTGTAGCCCCAGCTGTCTTGGAACTCACTTTGTAGACCAGGCTGGCCTTGAACTCACAAAGATCCGCCTGCCTCTGCCTCCAAAGTGCTAGGATTAAAGGTGTGCGCCACCACGCCCAGCTCCAGCCCTATATTTTTTTAATGAGCCTACAGAGCATAAAGTTTCATTACAGTATTTTCCAACATGATTTCTGCTTACCTTTCTTCCCCCACTCAATACCTGCCATCTTTTTTTTTTCTTTTGGTTGGTTTGAGACATGGTCTCCCTGTAGCCCCATCTGGCCTCGATCTCACAGAAATCTACCTGCCTCTGCCTCTGCCTCTGCCTCCCAAGTCTCAGGATTAAAGGCATGCGCACCCACACCCTGCTTCACCTCCATTCTACTTTAATGTAGAAAGGAGGTGAAGCAGGGTGTGTAGAAAGGAGGTGAAGCAGGGTGTGTAGAAAGGAGGTGAAGCAGGGTGTGGGTTTCTATTACCCTCCTTCACTTTTTCAAAACCTTTTTCTTGTCCCTTTCCTGTTTTATAACCTATATCTACACTCCCACTGACATGTATACATATATATATATATATATATATATAAATTAAAAGCTAAGATATGTAAATGAGAAAGAACATGTGGATTTGCATCTGTGTCATCTTGTTTAATATAACCTGTGGATCTTGTGGACTGGATGTGGTGGCACATGTCCATAATCCCAGCACTCGGGAGGCAGAGGCAGGCGGATCTCTGTGAGTTCAAGGCCAGCCTGGTCTACATAGCAAGTTCCAGGACAGCTGGGACTACAGGGAGACTGTCTCAAAAAGACCAACAACAACAACAAAAAAATTCATGGCTGCCAGGGGTTAGTGGAGAGTGGATGAGTTGGTAGACTACAGAAGATTTTTAGGGTAAACTACTCTCTATGATATTGCACAGTAGATACACGTAATCATAAATTTGTCCAAATCTACAGAATTTATATAGAGAGAGCCTTAATGTATACAATGAACACTGGATGGTGATAGTAACAAATCTACCACTTTAGTGGAGAAGGATATTCTTAGATTAGGGCAGAAAATATATAAAATGACTGTATTTTCCCTTGATTTTTCTGTGAACCTAAAAATTCTCTGAAAAATAAAGTCTGGCCACTTTGCAGATGCCGCTCTCCCCTGTATCTGCTTTCTCTCAGCCATGGTCAACCCTACCATGTTCCTGGACATCGTGGTTGATGGCGAGCCTTTAGGTCGCATCTCCTTCAAGCTGTTAGCAAAGTCCCAAAGACAGCAGAAAACTTTCGTGCTCTGAGCACTGGAGAGAAAGGATTTCGTTATAAGAGCTCCTCCTTTCACAGAATTATTCCAGGATTCATGTGCCCAGGTGGTGACTTCACGCGCCATAATGGTGGCAAGTCCATCTATAGGGAGAAAGCTGAGGATGAGGACTTCATCCTGAAGCACACAGGTCCTGGTATCTTGTCCAAGGCAAATGCTGGACCAAACACAAATGGCTCCCAGTTTTTCTTCTGCACTGCCAAGACTGAGTGTTTGGATGGCGAACACGTGGTTTTTGGGAAGGTGGAAGAAGCGTGAGCATCATGGAAGCCACGGTGCTCTGGGTCCAGGAATGGACGAGCAGCAGGAAGATCAGCTTTGCTAACTGTGGACAGCACTGATCCTTTTGACTCGTGTGCATCTTCACCAGACCCCTCCCTCTGCAGCTCAGGAGAGCACCCTCCGCCCTCTGCTCGCAGTGTCCCATGATCTTGGCTCTCGCTGCAGTTCTTTGGGTTCCACATTCTCCTTATTCCCCTCCAAGTCTAGCTGGGTTGCAGAGCTAAGTTTATGATTATGAATAAAAACTAAATACAAAAAATAAAAATAAAAAATGAAATATATATATACATATATATATATATATATATATGCCTGTGGATCCAATCATTTTCCTGAAAATTTCATGATTTCATTTTCCTTTATTGCTGAACAAAATGCCATTGCATATATATGCCTCGTGTTCATTATCCATTCACCCACTGATGGAAATCTGGGCTGATTCCAATTTGCTGCTATTGTGAATAATGCATCTATAAACATGGCTGTGCAGGTGTCTGTGGTAGGACATGGAGACCTTTGGTTGTTGGCCCAAAAGTGGTACAGCTAGGTCATGTGGTAGTTTTACTTTTATTGAGAAACTTCCATACTGATTTCCATAATTACTGCACCAGTTTACACCCCACAAGCAGTGAATAGGGTTCCTCCTTCCCCAAATGCTTGCCAGCATTTGTTGCCATGTGTTTTCTTAATAGTAATCATTCTGGCTGGAGTAAGGTAGCATCTCAAAGTAGTTTAATATGTATTTCTTTTCCTCCAGCACTTTCTGGGGTTCGGGCTTTAAATTAAGGTTTTGAATCATTTGAACTTTCCTTGAACTTTTCTTTTGAGACAGGGTCTTACTATGTAACCCTGCCTGGTCTGCTATACAAGGCCAGGCTGTCCTCAAACTCACAGAGACTCACTTGCCTCTGCCTTCAGAGTTCTGGGATTAAAGGCATGCATCACCACACTGGTTATTTTGAATGTATTTTTGGGCAAGGTAAGAGATAAGTATCAAATTTAATTCTTCTGAGAATGGTATCCAGTTTCTCAGCACCAGTTGTTGAGTAGGCTGTCTGTTTTCCAGTGCATGTCTTTGACACCTTTGTCAAATATTAGACGGTAACACCTGCATGGGTTTATTTCTGGGACCTCCATTATAGTACATTGGTCTACATGTGCTAGAACTATATTATCTTTGGCACTATGGTCACTATTACTCTGTAGGACAGTTTGAAGTCAGGTATTGTGATACTGACTTCCAGCAGTATACCTTCTGCCCAGGACTGCTCAAACTATCATGTTTTGTTTGGTTTTTGTTTTTTGGTCTTTTCGAGACAGGGTCTCCCTGTAGCCCCAGCTTTCCTGGAACTCACTCTGTAGACCAGGCTGGCCTTGAACTCACAAAGATCTGCCGGCCTCTGCCTCCTGAGTGCTAGGATTAAAGGTGTGTGCCACCACACCCGGCATGCTATCATGGTCTTTTATGTTTCCATATGAATTTTAAGATTCGTTTAGTGAAGTTGGAGTTTTGATGGAGATTGTAGTAAACATGTAGATCACTTTTGGTAGTTTAGCCATTTTCAAAATATCAATCCTCCCAATCCAGGAGCAAGAAAGGTCTTTCTGTCATCTAGCGCCTTCTTTAATTTCTTTTTTCAGTATCTTAAAGTTTTCATTTGGAGAAGTCTTTCACTTTCTTGATCTTTTTATTACTAGGTTTGGGGGAACTTCTTTTGTTTTGTTTTTCATCTTGCCTTTGTGAAGAGGATATTTTTTCCTATTTATTTTGCATAATTTTGTTACTGGTATATACAAAAGCTACTGATTTTGTATCCTGCAATTTTACTGTTCTCAGATCTCAAAATTTTCTGGTAGATTTCTATAGAGTCTTTTTCTTTTTTTATGTGTATGAATGTACTGTCTGCATGCAGGTTTGTGCACCCGTGTTGTGCAATGCCGTGGAGGTCAGAAGAGGGCGTTGGATTCCCCTGGAACTGGAGTTCTCCTGGAATTGGAGTTTCAGACGGTTCTCAGCCACCATGTGGGTGCTGGGGATCGAACCTTGGTCCTCTGTAAGAGCCGTCGGCACTCTGAACTGCTAGGCCATCTCTCCAGCCCCTCTATAGAGTCTTTTAAAGTATAGAATCATGTTATCTGCCAATAAGAATAATATATGACTTCTTACTTTTGTATTTGAAATCCATTTTATATATGTCTCTTTTCAGTGTTCTAAGATTTGAGCACTGTATTGAAGAAGAGCAGAGAGACTGAGCACCCTTGTCTCATTCCAGATTTTCTTTGTCTTTTTGAGACAACCTTCCTGTCTTGCCAGATATCAAACTTGCCAGATGACCTATAACTCTCTATGCAGACCTTGAATTTACAGAGATCTGCCTGTCTCTGTTTCCTGAGTGCTAGGATTAAAGGCATGCACCACCATGGCAAGCCTCAGTCCAGATTTTAAAGGAAGTGTTTTCCTTTAAAACAAGTGAACCATCTTGAAAGATAAAGAGGAGTGGGTTGGGGGCTGGAGAGATGGCTCAGTGCTGATTGGTCCTGCAGAGGACCAGGGTTCAATTCCCAGCACCTACATGGCGGCTAAGAACCACCTTTAAGCCAGGCATGGTGGTGCACGCCTTTAATCCTAGCGCTCATGAGGTAGAGGCAGGCGGATCTCTGTGAGTTCAAGGCCAGCCTGGTCTACAGAGTTCCAGGCCAGCTAGGACTACAGGGAGACCCTGTCTCAAAAAGACAAAAAAAAGGGGGCTGGAGAGAGGGCCTAGTGGTTGGGAGCGCTGTCCGCTCTTACAGAGGACCCGGGTTCGATTCCCACCACCCACATGGTAGCAGAGAACCATCTGTAACTCCAATTCCAGGAGAACTCCAGTTCCAGGGGAATCCGAGACCCTCTTCTGACCTCTGCAGCATTGCACAACATGGGTGCACAGACTTGCATGCAGACAGTACATTCATACACATACAGAGATAAATAAAATTAATTAAAAAAAATTTTTAAAAAGACAAAAAAAAAAAAGGAGTGGGTTGGACACAGAAACTGGGGGGAGCTGACTGACATCCTGTGTAGAAGGAGCAGCACGAGCTCAGGTAGAGGCTTCTTTACCTGTATCTACTACTAACTCAAGGACAGGCCAGTAAGCTTCCATGGATATAAAACAGCACAATGACAGAGAACACATGGCTTGCTTTTAGGAGATGCATTTAATCTTATGTGCCACATGTACTCACTAATGTGATTCACATACATAATTAATAGCTTGTTTGTATGAACTGTTACAATGGTAATTCGCAAGAACTCAGTGGGACGGTGTACAGTGGTCAACTCCTTCCACAGTAATAGGACCAACCTCATCTACTTCTCTCTCCATTTATCAAAATGTTCCAAGTTCTAAAACAGCCCACTATTCCACTGAAACCTTCCCCTCCTTCAATAAAGTGCACTAAAATTATTTTCACAGGAAATGGGGTTCGATGAAAGACTTTTTCTCCACTTTTGTATTGAATTGTCACCTTTATGAACCTTCTGTTCTTCCACTCCTTCCAAGGATTTTTAGAGAGACATTTCCTTAAAAGACTGTAAGAAGCCCAGACTTTCTCTTTTCCTTTCCTCTCCCAATGCCTACAAAATAAAATAGAACAATGAGATGGAAGATGGTTCAGTTGGTAAAGTGTGTGCCACCCAAGCATGGGGATCTGAGTGTGAGCCCCAGAACCCACTTTGGGGCTGGGGGAGTGGGGGTAGTAGGCTGGTATGGTGGCATACACTTGTATTTCCAGCGCCAGGAAGGCAGAGCCAGGAGGATCCCTGGGATTGGCTGGCTGACCAGCCTTACTGAATTAACAAGCACTGAGCCAATGAGAAATTCTTGTCTCAAAAAATAAGGTTCAAACAACACCTCAGGTTGACCTCTGGCATCACATTACATACATGTGCACACCAAAAAAATAAAGAAAAAAGAAAGGAAAAATTGAAAAATAAAATTAAAATCAAAATTAAGTACAACAGGCTGAGTGGTATAAGTTATGAAGTAATTAATTCAGGTTAACAACAAACATTCTCTGCTATGAGAAAAAGCAAATTAGCCAGGCATGGTGGCACATGCCTTTAATCCTAGCATGTGGGAGGCAGAGGCAGGCGGATCTTTGTGAGTTCAAGGACAGCCTGGTCTACAAAGTGAATTCCAGGCCAGCTGGGGTTACAGGGAGACCCTGTCTCGAAAGACCAAAAAAATAAATAAATAAAAAAGCAAATGAAGTAAGAAACACGTGTTTTCAGATGGTATAAAACAAACAAAATTAATCATACTGAGGGAAAGTTTTGGGAGAAAATAAAGAAGGGGAGGTGTATTCCTTACTTCTTGCTGCTGTAGCATTGGCAGAAGCAAATTTAGGGATGAAAATTTGGGCTGGGGCTGGAGAGGTGGCCTAGCGGTTAAGAATGCCAACTGCTCTTGCAGAGGACCTGGGTTCAATCCCCAGCACCCACATGGCGGCTGAGAACCATCTTTAACTCCAGTTACAGGGGAATACAATACCCTCTTCTGACTTCCGCTGCATTGCACGACACAAGTGCACAAACCTACATGTACACAGTACATTCATACACATAAAAATAAATTAAATTAAAAAAAATTTGGGCTATCAGAAGGCACAGTCTATCATGGTGGGAAGGCATGGTATCTCGGGCCGCTCGGTCTATCAGACAGGAGCTCATGGGGTAGCTTATTACATTTAAGAGGATCAGGAAGCAGAGAGAATGGGACCTGAAACAGGCCCAGGCAACAACCTTGAAAGGCTTGCCTCCAGCAACCCACCTCCACCAGCCGGTGCCACAGACCTCAAAACACAGCAGCCAGCGACGCGACATGTTCAAGCACATGACCCTGTGAGGGACACTTCATATCTGAACTGTAATGAGAAGAGTGAAGATGAGACGGGGTCTCTTGAGCTGTGGAGATGCAGTTATAGGGAAGCAAGAAAGAACTAGATAGGAGGAGACGACAGGGGATCCCAAAAGAGAGGAAGCCAGCCAGGCAAAGCCCAACCTCAGATTTTGGCCTAGAGCCACCCAAGCGTCCCCCTTTCCTTGCCCTCCAAAAGCCAGCAGCAGCCGTGTGAAAAGATCATTCAGCTTCTGTGGTCTTAACAGAGGCACACTCATTTACTTTTTTTTTTTTTTTTTTTTTTTTTAGAACATATTTTTTTATTTAGTGAAGTTTTCATGTGTGTAGCGTCTGACAAACTGCATTTTCCATACGTTGTTGTGCCCGCATCCTACTTTATTTTAGAGGCACTATTCTTTCTATGTAGGCCCAGAAAAGGCTTGACCGGTGGCCCTCTGGCCTCTATTCTCTGCTGAGTCATCATTTGGTCTGGGTGAATTCATTTGTATGGATATACTACATTTTATTTATTCATTCATCATTTGATGGACACTAGATAGTTTTCACATTTGGCGTAAACTGTGAGTAATTTGACTTGCTACAGTGTGTCCTCAAGCATTTAATTTTAATCTGAATACCACACTGCATCTTGATATGGAAGGAAGAACTTTAGACTTATATTTTAAGTATATCTCTTTAGATTAAACCAAATTATTGTCTTCAGTGCGACCTGCCCTATGAAGCATGGTTGGCTTGTCTGGATCTGTTGTACTCTATGATTATTTAGCAGTAATGTTCTTTTTCATTTTCTTATGACCGATTATTCATATTTAACTTGTATGAGTGTTAGTGGCTGTATGTATGTAACTGCATCTATGTTGGGCTCAGGAGGATGCCCATAGGAGGATCAGAAAGAGGGAATCAGATGCCCTGGAACTAGAGTTATGAGATGGTGTTAGCTACCAACTGTGGATGCTGGGAACATGCGAATTCCAGTCCTCTAGCAAGTAGCAAGCAAGTTGGTTTACTGGAGTATCCCTCCAGCCCCATTAGCAATCGTTTTCAAGATAAAGATAGTCTATCAAGTCAAGTTTGTCTTTACAGAGATTAGGGCTGAAAAGATGGCTCAGAGGATTAAGAGCATCACCTCGTCTACTAGCAGAGGACCCAGGTTCACTTCCAGCACCCCAATGGCCGACTAAGAACCATCATTTAAGAGTACCCAGCAATGGTGGCCGTGCACCTTTAAATACTAGCACTGGGGAGGCAGAGCATCAGCCAGATCATCTGTGAGTTCAAGGCGCAGACGGGTCTAGCAGAGTGAGTTCCAGCTAGGGCGATAGGGAGACCCGTCTCAAAAAAAAATACACAACC
>VZQC01005527.1:2034385-2108570 GCA_009823505.1 Rhizomys pruinosus
GGCAGGAACCTGGAGGCAGGAGCTGAAGCACAGGTCATGGGGGAATGCTGTTCACTGGCTTGCTCCCCTGGCTCATGCCCAGCCTGCCTTCTTATACAGTACACAACCACCTGCCCAGGGTGGCACTACTCATTGTAGGCTGAGCCCTCCCACACTACTCGACCATCAAGACAATACTCCACAGATGTGGCCACAGGCCAATCCAATGGAGCCAATTCCCCAACTGAGGCCCCCTCAACCCAGGTGTGTCAAGTTGACACTAAAGCTATCCAGCACATGTATCCTTCCTATAAAGTTTCCAAATTACTCAATGTCCTTTCTTTTCTTTTTTTTTTAATTTTATTTATTTCTTGTGTATCAATGTACTGTCTGCATGCAGGTCTGTGCACCTGTGTCGTGCAATGCCGCGGAGGTCAGAAGAGGGTCTCGGATTCCCCTGGAACTGGAGTTCTCCTGGAGTTCTCCTGGAATTGGAGTTTCAGATGGTTCTCGGCCGCCATGTGGGTGCTGGGGATCGAACCCGGGTCCTCTGTAAGAGCGGTCGGCGCTTTTAACTGCTAGGCCATCTCTCCAGCCCCACTCAATGCCATTTCTATAAAGTTCCTTTCTGTTAAAATCAGCAAAAGTAAGCTTCTGTTGTTAGCAATGACGATCCACTAGGCTAGGCTAGTAGCAAGTAGAAGGATGCCTGATGAAACCAGTTCCACAAAGAAGCACTATGGAAGGCTCTCTCAGCATACCATAACTTTCTGAAGGGTCATATTTATCAGAGTAAAACTTATAAAGAAGTAAAATTAGCCCTTAGTAACTGTAGAGTGTTGGTTTTAAGCTACCACAAAGTCCTGGTGCTTGTATACAAGTCCCTTGTATAAAGTGGTATAGCACTCGAAAGATACACTAGGCACACCCTACTTTATACTTTAAATCAATGCCAGGCTTCTAATACCTAATATAATAAAAATGCTATAGAAATGGCCTTGAGACTCTATCATTTACGGTATGGCCATGAGAACATTCAGTATAGATATAATTTTCAAATATTTTCAATCTGCAACTGGGTAGATCCATGAACACAGAACCTACAGGTACAGTGTGCTTTGGCAGAGCTTTCAGTCCTATGACCAAAGCACAATCAAGATCCAGGGCATTTCCAACATCTAAGAATGCTGCTTGTATCCTGCAGCTGATTCTGTCTCCCCATCCCCACTCCTTGGCAATCACTGCTTAGTTTTTACATCTTCCAGAATGTTACATAAATTAAATGGCATAGTATGTAACATTTTGTATCTGACTTCTTTCACCTGGCATAATACATATGAGACCATCCATGTTATCACACCTATCAGCAGTTGCTCCTGTTCAATCCTGAGTAGTACTCTATTTTATGGACATACCATAAATTAATTTCCATTCACCAGTTGACAAATATTTGGGTTTTCCCTAAAACAAGCTTTTGAAACACAGACATTTGTCAAAATAGTCATTTTCTATCTTCTGAGAGCTTCAAGAGTATAAATCATTGGATGATGAAAGAAGAAATTTGATATTTTCTCCAGCATAAAACATTTTATTCCATTTCAAATATCAAGTATCCACTTTGGGCATTTGTAAAAATAAAAGATATTGTTGACTCCTCCAAATATTACAAGAACAGTATAAGAAAAATGTCCGGGGCTGGAGAGATGGCCTAGCGGTTAAGAGCACCGACCGCTCTTACAGAGGACCTGGGTTTGATCCCCAGCACCCACATGGCAGCCGAGAACCGTCTGTAACTCCAATTCCAGGAAAACTCCAGTTCCAGGGGAATCTGACACCCTCTCTGACCTCTGCGGCATTGTACGACACGGGTGCACACACTTGCATGCAGACAGTACATTCAAACACATACATAAATAAATAAAATTTAAAAAAAAAGAAAAATGTCCGAGGAAAACTGCAGGAAACTTGAGAGTTTTGTTTGCGTCTCATCTGTTCTTAACAGCACCATTCCAGTGCAAGGCAGGAGACAATCTACTCCTTCAATCTCTTAAATCAATGCAGTTCCTCACTCAACAGAAATTCCAAAGCTATGGTCACTATTTATCTTGCAATAATTCACTCTATATAAGAAAATAATTGTTCAGCCTTACTTTCAATGACTCTCAATCTTTAAAAAGGCTGTGATAGAAGACCATACCAGGAGCTGGAGAGATGGCTCAGTGGTTAAGAGCACTTGCTACTCTTGCAGAAGCCAGAATTAGGTTCTCAGCATCCACACAGCAGCTCATAAACATCTATAACTCCAGCTTCAGGGATCTGACACCCTCTTCTGGCCTGCTGGGATACACATGGCATATATACACATAGACAGACAGACACAGACACACACACACACTTAAAATAAAAAGCCATTATAGGGGTTGGAGAGATGGCCTAGCGGTTAAGAGCGCCGACCGCTCTTACAGAGGACCCGGGTTTGATCCCCAGCACCCACATGGCGGCTGAGAACCGTCTGAAACTCCAATTCCAGGAGGACTCCAGTTCCAGGGGAATCCGACGCCCTCTTCTGACCTCCGCGGCACTGCACGACACGGGTGCACAGACTTGCATGCAGACAGTACATTCATACACACACAGAAATAAATAAAAATAAATTAAAAAAAAAAGCCATTATAGACCATTCAGCCTCTATTTAAAAAGGCATAATGAACACACACATTTCAATATGTAGAAGAAATACTGGCTGAGAAAAAATGCACTTTGGTGAATTCTAATGCAAGTTCTCCGACATAGTTGAGCATAAACAGTGATCATTCCTGCAAATTTTGAGACTCTGCTATCTCTTGTAAAGCTTTGGAGGATTTTCAGAATTAAACAAATAACTCTACTATTCTGTAGTCAATTTTCCAAGTATGTTCTCCAAGTATATGATTTACAGCCAAAGGCATGAATCTTAAAATTAAAAACAATTAAGTTAAAATTCAAAATCAAGAGCTGGAGAGACTGCTCAGTGCAGTAGTTAAGATTACTTACTTGCGGCCGGGCGTGGTGGCGCACACCTTTAATCCTAGCACTCGGGAGGCAGAGGCAGGCGGATCTTTGTGAGTTCAAGGCCAGCCTGGTCTACAGAGTGAGCTCCAGGACAGCTGGGGCTACAGGGAGACCCTGTCTCAAAAAGACGAAAAAAAAAAAAGATTACTTACTTGCTGCTCTTGCCAGGACCCAAGGTTGGCTCCCAGCACCTGCCTGGGGAGGGTCACAACTGCCTGTAGCTCTACTCCAGGGGATCTGACACCCTCTTCTGGCCTCCAGAGTACCAGCACTCACACATGGCATATACACACAGGAATATAAAAATAAATCCTAGACCAGGCATGGTGGCACATGCCTTTAATTCCAGCACTGGGGATGCAGAGAGAGGCAGATCTCCGTGAGTTCAAGGCCAGCCTGGTCTACATAGCAAGTTGCAGGCCACCTAGGATACAGAGAGAGCCTGTCTCAAAAAGGCCAAAATAAAGACCAAAATAGATAAATAAAAATGAATAAATCTTTTAAATTTTTATTTGTGTAAATGTATGTCCGTGTATGAGTACGTGCACACGAGTGTGGGTGCCTAAAGAGCCCAGAATCCCCAGAAATTACAGGCAGTTGTGACCCAGCTGATATGGGTGCTGAGAACCAAACCCAAGTCTCTGGATGACCAGGAAGTGCTCTTAACCACTGATCCATCTCTCCAGCCCATCTTTTAAAAATCTGCAACCAGCTGAGTGTGGTGATGCACGCCTTTAATCAGAGGCAGGGGGATCGTTGTGAGTTCAAGGCCAGCCTGGTCTACAGAGTGAGTTCCAGGACAGCTGGGGCTACAGGGAGACCCTGTCTCGAAAAGACAAAAAAAAAAAAATCTGCAACCAACAAGGTCTATGCATACACTCACACTAAATTATGTCAATTCAGTCCATGAATTGCTAGTATTAGTAAAATAATACTATGCTAGGTAAAGAGAAAGATGTTGTCCAATATGTATAAAATGCAGAGAGGTAGATACTGCAGCATATAACCCTCAGAAATGAAATCATGAATTTAGTTATATCATATTCACTCACTGAATCAAAAGTATTTCCTGTTATGTTACAGTTCCCTAGTAAAACACAATATATTTGGGAAAGATTTTCTGTGATTTACCAAAGGCAGCACTGACCTTTAGCAAAATCAAATAAGAATCAAACTCATCATCTATCTACAAGATAATTATTCTTCATGCAGTCTCAACCCAATACTGCTCAAATTCCTCTGTATTTTGTATACTTAAAGAAAGGACTTGAGGGATTCATAAGAACAGAGAATCGTGGGGCTGGAGAGATGGCCTAGCGGTTAAGAGCACCGACTGCTCTTGCAGAAGACCTGGGTTCGAACCCCAGCACCCACATGGTGGCTGAGAACTATCTTTAGCTCCAGTTCCAGGGGAATCCGACGCCCTCTTCTGACCTCTGCGGCATTGCACGACATGGGCACACAAACCTGCATGCAGACAGTACATTCATACACATAAAAATAAATTAAAAAAAAAAAAAAAAGAACAGAGGACCGTAAGGACTGAACTGATGGCAATATGGATAAAAACTCACATCTTCCAGCAACCTAGCATAGTCCTGGAAATAAAGAGCTCCTCTAAAACTAGTCAATCTGAGCAGAAACAAATGGCTAAGATCCTATTGTATATGCGGGGTGGGGGGGGGTTGTCCATTTGTTTTGGGGTTTTGAGGGTCTGTTTGAGACAAGGTCTCCCTGTAGCCCAGCAGCTGGTCTGTAAACAGGCTGGTCTCAATCTCACAGGGATCCACCTGCCTCTTCCTCCCAAGTGCTGAGATTAAAAGGCATGTATCACCATGCCTAGCATCCAGGGTTGTTTTATTTTATTTTTGAGACAGGTTCTCCCTGTAGCCCCAGCTGGCCTGGAACTCAGTATGTACACCAGGCTGGCCTTAAACTCACAGAGATCTGCCTGGCTCTGCCTCCCAAATCCTGAGATTAAAGGTACATACCTGGCAATGTACCTGCAGTTATTAACACACAGTTGGACTTTTCTGTCTACACACCTTAAAATGTCCCCATATTACCATCTCCCTGTCAAAATAAAATGGGACATTGTGATGGCTAATCCTGGGTGTCAACCTGGCTGGATCTGGGAATAACTAAAATGAGAGAGAGATCTTCTGACTGGGTCATTTGAAGCTGGAAGACCCCCCTAAATGTGGGTGTGACCTTCTGAAGGCAGCCCATATAAAAGGCCATGGCAGAGGGAGCTCTGGCTTTTTTGTGCCACTTGCCTTCTTTCTCACTGGTGAGTTCATCTTGCTGCTTGGTTTTCAATGTAGACTGAAGACTAGCAGATCTCCTGGAATCCATCAGGCCAT
The DNA here is from genome assembly GCA_009823505.1 of Rhizomys pruinosus. Classification (NCBI taxonomy): domain Eukaryota; kingdom Metazoa; phylum Chordata; class Mammalia; order Rodentia; family Spalacidae; genus Rhizomys; species Rhizomys pruinosus. The sequence goes on from VZQC01005527.1 coordinate 2,039,779, forward strand.
CAGTGCCACATTGGGACTACAGAGACACCCGGCCTTACAGACTGAGCAATTACCAGATTCTTAGCCTCTCCAGTGCGGTGTAGCCATTGTTAGATTACTCTGAATATACATATATTCATTCTGTTTCTTTAGAGAACCTTGACTAATACAGACATTGAGTTCATTCTAAAGCAAAAGGCTGGGTAGCAAGGTAGACAGTGAGTTCATGATAAAAAGTAAATTAGGGAACTCATTTAAAAACAAACTCTGAGTGCTGTTCAAAAGCTAACGGGCCTTGTCAAAAGTAGAGTCAGTTTCACTGAAGAAATTGGAGACCTTTACAAGTTTAATTTTGGATTTATGGCTAATTTCATTTTTAAAAGTTATATTACACTTCTGTAAAAAAGAGCAAAGTGCTTATTGAAGGATTTGGGGGGGTATCTTTTTGAGACAGGGTCTCCCTGTAGCCCAGCTATCCTGGAACTCGTTCTATAGATCAGGCTGGCCTTGAACTCACAAAGATCCGCCTGCCTCTGCCTCCTGAGTGCTAGGATTAAAGAAGTGTGCCACCACACCTGGCAGAAGGATATTTCAAAAAATAAATTCTAAGAATGTTCTTCTCAACCTAGAGTTCTCAGGATATTTAGGAATAAAAATGTTCATTAAAGCCACTATTTGCAAAAGAAATAATGGTGAAAATATATATTATCAATATTTTCAGAGTTCAATGGAAGTTATACATTGATTCTTAAGATTTCTTTGCACGTTATTTTATAATGATCTTGCTCAAGTTTATATATTTCTTTTCTTATTTTTTATATATATTTTGTACAAGGTTATCACATCTAGACCTGTGTTCCCCACCCTATCCCCCCACCCCACCAGAGCTCATGTATTCTGCCAAACATGCTTTTCATCTCTTTCTCAGTCTTTCTCAATATTCTCCATGTGGAAGTTGACTGTTTTGAGCAGAAGTTCACCGTTTCAGTCAGTTCTTTGATGCAGTCCTTTCTGTTGTTGTTGTTGTTGTTGTTGTTGTTGTTGTTTCCAATATGCATCACTCCCAACTGCTTGGACAAAAGCTCAAGGGGCTGTGCACAAGAAATACTTACAACTAGGTAATTGGCACTAGCATCCACAGATGAGGGATACCATTCATCGTTTGTTTTTCTGGGACTGTGTTACTTCACCCAGCATGATGTCTTCTATCTCCAACCATTTTCCTGCAAAGCTCATGATGTCATCTTTCTTTACTGCTGCATAGAACTCCATTGTGTAGATGTACCACATTTTCTCTATCCACTCATCAGTTGAGGGGCATTTGGGTTGGTTCCAGCTCCTTGCTATTGTGAAGAGAGCTGAAAAAAACATGGCCGTGCATGTATCTCTGTGGTGGGGTGAGTCTTAGGGGTACATGCCCAGGAGTGGTATGGCTGGGTCAGGTGGCAAGTTCATTCCAAGTCTTCCAAGGGTTCTCCACCCTGCTTTCCATAATGGCTGCACGAGTTTACATTCCCACCAGCAATGGATGAGTGTTCCCCTTTCCCCACAACCTTTCTAGCACTTGGTATCATTTGTTTTCTTGATCCTAGCCAGTCTTATTGAAGTAAGATATCTTAAAGTGGTTTTGATTTGCATTTCCTTAATGATTAGTGATGTTGAACACTTCTTAAGGTGTTTCTCAGCCATCTCTAATTCCTCACTTGTGAAGTCTCTGTTCAGTTCTTTGCTCCATCTATTGAGTGGGTCATTTGTTTTCTTTCTTGTTTTTTGAGTAGTTTATATATTCTGGAAATCAAGGCTTTGTCAGATGTTTCTGGGTGAAGGTTTCTTCCCACTCTGTGAGATTTCCCTTCAATTCCTTGATTGTTTCTTTTGATGTACAGAAGCTTTTGAGTTTAATGAGGTCCCATTTGTCAATTGTCGACCTTAATTCTTGTGCGGCTGCTGTCTGATTTAGGAAGTCTTTTCCTATGCCTATGTCTCGTCTGTTGCCAACTTTTTCTTCTATTGCCTTCAGAGTTTGGGGTCTCACGTTGAGGTCTTTAATCCATCTGGAGTTTGTACAGGGCAAGAGGTAGGGATTTAATTTCATTCTTCTATATATTTCTTTCATTAATTAAAATGTAAAAAATTACAAATAGTTTAGTGGCTGAAAGCCCTTTAAGTGTAATCCATGAGAAGAAAAATAATAATTGTCCTGGAAAGATACAACTTCAAAATAAAATGGCCAACACTGAAATGGAAGAAGAGGGCTGGGTGTGCAGCTTGGTGAAACAGCACTTCTCAGTATGTTCCGGGAGGCCCTGGGTTCAATAACTGGTACCCAGAAAAAAAGAACCAGAAAAAAAGGAAACCCCTCCCAGAACAAAAGAAAAAAACAGCTGGAGTAGAAGTCCTATTTTTAATGTTTTTAAATTCCTTCTAAACATCCATGGACAGTGACCTAATAAAGAGAATAATAATCTAAAAAGAATAAATAATATCTAACCATTTAAGAGAAGCTAATGGATACTGCCTCCCTAAGATTTCTCATAAGAAATAAACTAAAATCCTGCATGATTCCACCACCCTGAGGAAAATATCATTAATATTCCGGCTAAGCAAGGAAGTGGGGAAGAAAGAATGCAAGAGACAGAGGACAAGGCACCTGCTGTGAGTTAAAGTGTTCCAGACATGGTAGGGAAGCTGCACCAGTGATCTAACGAGAGCTGAATAATGACAAAACCAGTTGACATGCCAAAGTAGATGGAGCAAATTTCAAGGTGTCCCACCTCAAGATGAAGAGCTGCAGGAAATCAACGGCTGCTGAGGGAAGGAAAATCAGTTTTCTCCAGGGACTAGCTCCCTGAGAGGTTATCTAATTCCAAGTGGGCAGCCATAAACACAGGTACACATGAGAACCACTAAATAGACATATATATGGTATGGTTGTGTCTGTGTGGTTGTGCCTGTGTAGCTGTGTGACTGTGTGGCTGTGGCTGCTCCTATGCATATGTAACAATAATAATCAAAGATGAGGACCAAAAATTGAGAGGGAGTTGGGGGGATATGGGAGTAGTAAGAGGGAAACCAAGAAGGATGGAATTAATACAAAGACTATACTCATGTATGATATTCACAAAAATAAAAATATGGGGTTTTTTTTGGTCTTTTCAAGACAGGGTCTCCCTATAGCCCCAGCTGTCCTGGAACTCACTCTGTAGACCAGGCTGGCCTTGAACTCACAAAGATCTGCCTGCCTCTGCCTCCCAAGTGCTAGGATTAAAGGCATGCGCCAACACACCTGGCTAAAAATATGCTTTTAAAAATTAAGATTTAGGCTGGGAATACAACTGAGTGGGTAGAATGCTTACCTAGCATGCACCAAGCTTTGGGCTCCGTCCTCAAAAGCACATAAAGCAGGAACGACGGCACGACTTGCAGAAGGAGAAAGGAGGATCAGAAGTCCAAGGTCATTCTTGACTACATAGCTAGCTTAAGGCTAGCCTGGAGCCTGTCTCAAAACAGAAGATGTTCAAATACAACCTGTGATGGTCGGTATTCACTGTCAACCTGATGAAATCTAGAATCTACCAGGGAGATGGACCCATGAGTATGTCTGAGTGATTTTCTTAATTGGGTTAATTAAGGTGGCAAGATCTCTCCTCAATGGGCTGGGCCCTGGATGGACTGAGGAGAGCGCTACCCCAGCACTAGTGCACTGCAATCACAGCCTCTGCTCCTGGCTGTGGATACAATGTGACAGCTGCCTCAGGCTCTGAATCCTTGACCACCCCACCATCATGTGAGCTGTGAACTGTGAGCTAAGATAAACCCTTTCTTCCTTAAGTTGCTTTTGTCAGGGCATTTTATCTCAGCAACAGGAAAAGAAATTGACAGTGATTTCTATGGTTAGCTGAAAAGTTGTCCAAAAGACATTAAGTTTAATCACTGGAAACTAAATATCCCTTATATGGAAAAGGTCTTTCTGTGGAGATATAAGTTAAAGATATTGAAGTGGGGACATTAACCTGAATCATCTTGCTGGGGCCTAAGCATGATCACAAACATCCTCATGAAAAAGAGGCCAAGAGAGACATGCAGGGGAGAAGGTGTGTGAATGAGACTGACACACAGCCAAAGAATGCTGGCAAGCCCAAGGATGCTGAGCACCACGGAGGGCTAGAGACAGCACTGGAGTGCTCTGGAGCCTCTGCAGGGAGCTGGTCCATGACAAGGACTTCTGACTTCTGACACCCAAATGCCTGTTTTAGGCCATCCACTCTATGATGACTTGTGACAGCAGCCACTAGTAACTAAAATGTATTCAGCATTTTTATGAATTGTTTTAATACCTTGGATAATACATACTTAAAATATCTTTTGGATTAGGCCTTTGTACATGCTTGTATAGTATTCTATTGTTTGACATATTATGATGTCTTTAACCATTCTATTTTATGTGTGTGAAAATTTTTTCACTTAAGTTTTGTTAGTGTCTTCATATAAAAAACTATTTTCTTGTATTTTTAATAATTGCCTTGGAGTAGAGTTAAGATTGAAATGCAATTTTTTTCAGTTCTTGCTAATTTAATAAAATTTGGCATATCTTTGGGTGTTTTTTTTTTTGGTTGTTTCGAGGCAGGGTCTCCCTGTAGCTCCAGCTGTCCTGGAACTCACTCTGTAGATCAGGCTATTCTTGAACTCACAAAGATCCACCTGCCTCTGCCTCCCAAGTGCTAGGATTAAAGGTGTGTGCCACCATGCCTGGGTATATCTTTGTTTTAAGTCATAGGGTTTTTTGGGGTGGTTGGTTTGGTTTGGAATTGCTTTGCTTACTGGAGGTAAAAAAGAATATTTTTCACGTGTCTATTAGCTAACTGTTAATTTTTAATGGCATTAATGACACATCTTGCCACACTTTTCCCACTGAGCTACTGAGTCCTTTTTAGTGCTTCCATGGGGAGTTATTTTTATTGTAATATTAACCTCCTGCCGCACTGGCTGCAAACTTCCACCCTAAACTGCTACTTCTTCCTGGGCTGCTGACTTTGCAGTGCTGGGGCTTAAACTCGGGGTCTCACCTGCTGTGATGCCATCACAGGTCTCAGCTGTTGTTTGGGTGGTTTTAGCATGAAGATACTCTTAGTTTTAATATGGCATCTCGGCTCATCTTTCTCTTTTTTTAATTCTTGCATTGTCTTTAATCTTAGGACATTCTCCCTTCACAAACATTATGCCAACACTGTTTATTTAGAAGTTAATGTTTATGCAAAGTTTGAGTCTAGCTAAACTCAGTCAGTGCTTCCAAACTCAAGGAATCATTTCAACTAAAATAAACAATACGTTCAGTCTTTCATGATCGTTCAACTAATTCCTCAGCAAAGTTTTTCCTAAGGACTCTGTCTTCACCGATTAAAATTTCAATACAAAAGTAACATTAGATGGTGTATTAGTCACTTTTCTGTTGATGTGATAAAATACCATGACCAAAGGAACTTATAAAAGGAAGAGTTTATTTGAGCTTACGATTGATGGTTCCAGGGAATTAGAGTCCATTGTGGCAGGAGGCATGGCGGCTGGAGCTGGAGCAGCATGCCGAGGGTCACATCTCGCAATGAGCACAGGAAGCCAAGAGAGAACAACTGGAGACCACACGGCTTATTAAACTCACTAAGCCTACCCCCAGTGACATACTTCCTCTAGCATGGCCACATCTTCTAAGACCTCCAAAAACAATGCCACCAACTGGAGACAAAATGTCTGACTACTTAAAGCCTATGGGGGACACTTATGCAAACCACCACAGATGGTACAGCCAATAGGTTTACATCAAAGCAGCTGGTTATGGCTGCCTGGAGCAGTGGATTGAGAACCTGGAGTGTTGCTAGTCGCACATGTGGTGGGGAGGGAGGAACACAGAAACAAGTAAGTACATTCTCGGCTTCAGACATCTGGACCCTGGATGGTGGGGCTTCATTCTTGACCAGAGCTCTATAGGCAGCCTGCTGCCTCTGGGTAACAGAGTGACATCCAGTCCAATGCCCTCTCTTTAAGGCACTCTAACTACTGTAATGAAGAGTTTCATTACTACAACTTAACTTCACATTTGCATCTTTATGTTGAACATGTTCAACAAAGCAGGGCACTGTTTCAATCTTCAAATCACAAAAAGTGACTAGGAACTCTATCGGTAGTAAATAGAAAAGCAACCTTTCATTGAAAACAGGGAGTGAGGGGCTGGAGAGATGGCCTAGCGGTTAAGAGCGCCTACTGCTCTTACAGAGGACCCAGGTTCGATCCCCAGCACTCACAAGGCGGCCGAGAACCGTCTGAAACTCCAATTCCAGGAGAACTCCAGTTCCGGGGGAATCCGAGACCCTCTTCTGACCTCCGCGGCATTGCACGACACGGGTGCACAGACTTGCATGCAGACAGTACATTCATACACATACAGAAATAAAATTAAAAAAAAAAAAAAACAGGGAGTGAGTTATTTGACTGCTAAGACAACTAGCGTTGAGAAAACATACCTCTGGCAACAAAAGGTGAATATGTTGAGAGCAGACCCCCATGGCTTATCTAGATAAGCCTATGCTCTGAGTGATGCCCCAATTAAGAATTTTATAATAAGATTCATAGTTTTATCATTTTATTTTTATTTGTATGAGTCTGTTACCTGCATGTAAGTGCACCTGTGTTGTGCAATGCCTTTGGAGGTCAGAAGAGGGTGTCAGATCCCCTGAAACTGGAGTTACAGAAGGTTGCTATCCACTATGTGGGTTCTAGGAACCAAACCCAGGTCCTCTGCAACAGCACTCAGTGCTTTTAACAGCACTAATACTGCAACATTAGACAAGACTGTGCCTGAGCATCCTTCTGTTTGGAATCCTGTAGGATGAGATTCTCACAAGGTCTAGCTGGAGAATCATGTTGCATGGACTTCCTCACTACCAAATTGAAACAAACTTTAAGATTTTGATCTTTAATTCTTATGCATCATAGTCTTATATTGGGTACCAAACACAACTGCGACCATCACAGTGATGACAAAAATTCTTCATTGTGTAAAATGTTTAGCAGCCTCGGGGCTGGAGAGATGGCCTAGCAATTAAGAGCACCAACTACTCTTGCAGAGGACCCGGGTTCAATCCCCAGCACCCACATGGCGGCTGAGAACTGTCTTTGGCTCCAGTTCCAGGGAAATCCGACGCCCTCTTCTGACCTCCGTGGCACTGCATGACATGGGTGCACAAACCTACATGCAGACAGTATATTCATACACACACAAAAATAAATAAAATTAATTAAAAATTTTTTTTAATGTTTAGCAGCTTCATTTTCAAAAAGTGAACATAAACTGTATCTTCACTGCCCATCAGGGAAGGCACTGGGACCAATTTCAATGGAGGCTGGCAGAGTTAAAATTGAAGTGCATTACATTTGGAGACTGCAATGACTCAAAGACTTGAAGCTGACCAATATAGATAATTTTTTACACTCCAGATTTCACGCTGACTCTGCTTCCTGTCTTCTGGTTCCCACCCAGCGGTGGATCTTACTGCCCCGGGGCTCTCTTCTGCCAGGCTAAATGAGTGCTATTTCAACCCTAACACACTTCGGCAGCTCCAGGCCTTCTCTCCTAGTTGTTCTTTTTTTTTTTTTTTTTTTTTTTGGTCTTTTCCGTAGCCCCAGCTGTCCTGGAACTCACTCTGTAGACCAGGCTGGCCTTGAACTCACAAAGATTCACCTGCCTCTGCCTCCCAAGTGCTAGGATTAAAGGCGTGCACCACCTCGCCCGGCTTCCTTGTTGTTCTTGGTCAATAATATCATTTCAGGATCACCGAGGCTATTCATCCCCATTGCTTGCCACTTTGAACCTGGCTATTTGTTCTCTCCTGTGCCCACAAGCACACACTGGCCACAGAAAATTCATGTGAGAAATCTCGGGCCCTGGCTGAGCCGCTGTCAGTTTTGCTCTGCAGAAGCTGGTCCATGGAAAATGCTTACACTTAACAAAACACATGTCGCTAGCAGCTGTTCCACACATGGTTTTCTCTCCTACTTCCCACCCCATCTACTCCTGGCTTCCTGAAAGGTCCCAGCCACCATTCACTCTCACCTTGCATGGAGCCCTTGTGAGGACTCTACACCCCTTGTCTTCCATCAGAAAAACATAAAGCGGTCTCCTGGATTCCTCCAAACCTTAAGTGAAGATTAACCTCAGCCAAATGAGTCCTTTGGCACTGGAATCCACCACAACCCCTCAAAAAAAAAAAAAAAAACTTTGAGAAGAAAAAGTACTTCTAAATCTCAGGGGCACAGAATCGCCAGGTAGAAAGGGAAAAGTAGAGAGAAGTGAAATTCCTTAGAGACAGAAAGAGAGAGACAAAGCGACAGGGGGCTGAAATCATTCAAGCTGTCAAGTGCACATCTCTTCCCACTAAATTCCAGCAATGTGTGCAGCCACTGCAGACCCTGTGGGCCACTCACAGGGGCTGACTGAACAGCAGCAGACTTCTGGCAATGCTTGCTGCCTCACCACTCCTAATATGGGAGCTTCAGAGGCCAGAAAGATGGCTCGTTAGTTAAAAGCATTGGCGGCTCTTTAAGAGGATCCAGGCTTGGTTCCCAGCACCCATGTAGCAGATAACAACTACCTGTAACTTCAGCTCCAGGAGATCCAGTGCCCTCTTCTGGCCTCAATGGGCATTGAATCCACAGGGTGCACTTACACACATGTGGGCAAAACACTCATATACATAAAATTTAAAGAAAAAATAAAATATTTTAAAATAAAAATAATTCCAGTGGCATGAAAAAATAAAATAGTCACAACCTAGTGACAAGATATATGCATATAAGCAGACATTTTAAAACCCCCAAAAGCCATCTAACGATGCTAACCTAAGGAAGACACTCTTCTCCAAACCCATACTAGTGCACATTTTTTGTGTAACAATATCTAAATACACTGAGTTATCAGAATAAAAGTAATTTTAGAATATGATCTAAGGTATGTACTATTAGAATTATGAAAGCTGGGGTCAGAAATGTAGCTCAGTACAGCACTTGCCTAGCATGTGTGAGACCCTGGGTTCAGTTTTCAACACTGAAAGTAAAAAAAGGACCAAGTGAAAGCCAAATTATAATTGCCAACATAATTAAGTCTAGGTGATATTTCACAGAAGCCATTCTATTTCCAGCCAAATCATCAAACAAACTGATCAAACATCCAGGTTCACTGGTTATGAATCTCTCTGGTCTACTGAGTATTCAAATATACCATGGGCTTTGGGTTATAATTTCAAGGCTGTATTTATACTTGGAATTTCTGGTTTTATTTTCAATATAATATGAAGCATACAACATGCACACACTGAATCCTTTCCCTTTAGAACAAATTTTTATAAGCTAAGGTAGAATTTTCCCCTAGATGTGAACGTTTAAAGCATATGCACAATTTTTAATTCCAGGGGCTAGAGAGAAGGCTCAGCAGTTAAAAGCACTGGTTGCTCTTGCAAATGACCTGGGTTCGATCCCCTGCACCCACATGGCAGCTAAAACTGTTCATAACTCAAGTTCCAGGGGAATCCAATGCCCTCTTCTGACTTCCTCAGGCACTACATGACATGGGTGCACTTACCTACATGCAGGCAATATACTCATACACATTAAAAAATTAAATAATAAATTTTTAATTCCAGGACAGGCATGGCTCAGTGAGTAAAAGTGCTTATTATGCAAGCCTAAAGACCTGAGTCCAATTCCCAGAATCTGTGTAAAAGTGGAAGGAGAGGGCTGGAGGGATGGCCTAGTGGTTAAGAGCGCTGACTGCTCTTGCAGAGGACCCGGGTTCGATCCCCAGCACCCACATGGCGGCCGAGAACCATCTGAAACTCCAATTCCAGGAGAACTCCAGTTCCAGGGGAATCTGACACCCTCTTCTGACCTCCGCGGCATTGCACGACACGGGTGCACAGACTTGCATGCAGACAGTACATTGATACACATATAGAAATAAATAAATGCCAGGTGTGGTGGCGCACACCTTTAATCCTAGCACTTGGGAGGCAGAGGCACGCAGATCTCTGTGAGTTCGAGGCCAGCCTGGTCTACAGAGTGAGTTCCAGGACAGCCAGAGTTACAGGGAGACCCTGTCTCAAAAAGACCAAAAAAAAATAAAATAAAATAAAAAGAAGTTGATAAGGTCTGGCATGGGGCATACTCTTTTAATCCCAGAGACAGGTGGATCTGTGAGCTTCAGACCAGCCTGATCTACATTGCAAGTTCCAGACTGGGTGGAGCTACATAGTAAGACCCTGTCTCCAATAAATAAATAAATAAATAAATAAATAAATAAATAAATAAAGTTCTTAAGATAGATAGTGATCTCTCAAAAGGACTAAAACCCTGGAGGGCGGGGAGTAGGAGAATGGCTCAGGACTGGCTGTTCTTGCAGAGGACCCAGATTCAGTTCCCAGCACCCACATGGCAGCTAATAACTGCTTGTAACTTCAGGTCCAGGGGATCCGACGCCCTTTTCTGACCTCTGAGGGTACTGCATGTGTGTAGTGCACCTACATATATATAAGCAAAACACTCATACACACAAAATAAATAAATAAATAATTTTAATTAAAAAAAGAAAGAAAACTGTGGAGTAAAACATTTTCCCTTCTCTCAACAAGAAAGGGAAATAACACTGAAAATGGCAGTCTGTGCAGCTTCAGGAATGAAAAAAGGAAGCTACTTCAACATCACTACCAGAGGAGAGTGTTGTCTCTGTTATAGTGACTGGGGACTGAGGACTTAAATCCATCTAGGACAGAGAGTCAGATCGGCAAATGAAATCTCTTCTTGTCAGAATTGAGGAGTTGAAGCATATGACCCAGCTATTCATATCTACAAAGCACACAGTGATAAGGTATCATGAAATCTATTCCAGACCAACAAATGAGTTTGGACAAGGCAAAAGTACATTGGATTTCAAACACATCTAAAAGAAGCAAGAAGATAAGGAAAGAGGCAATAGAAAACGAAACAACCATGAAAATGGGAAACTCAAGGCTGAAGAAGAAAAATCTACACGCTGCTCACAGGTTTAATACTCAGCCTTGGTCACTAAGCTAAGGATCTGTGGGGAAAAAACCCAATCCATCTTTCCATAGGAGAAATTTCAAATAGCCTTATCTTCTTTGGTTTGGACAGAAATAACAAATGGTTAGTCATTTTCAAGAAGAGGAGAGAGACCAAGGACAGAGCAAGGTTTTCTGGAATATGTGGAAACATGGGATAGACATCAAAAGAATACAAATAAATTATATAGCCAAGAATGAGTCTGAAAGCTAACTGTCAAACTGACACAACCTAGAATCACATGGGAAGAGAGTCCTAACTGAGGAACTGTCAGGATCAGGTTGGGTGATGGGCATGTCTATGGAGGATTGTCCAGAACCATAATGTGGGAAGACTGAAGACCCAGCCCCCAGCGCCCAGCCCCCAGCGCCCAGCCCCCTGTGGGCAGCACCATTCCCTAGGCAAGGGAGTCTGGAACTGTGTCAGAGAGGAGAAATCTAGCCAGCCAGCAAGCAGGCCTGCTGCATTTTTTTCTCTCTTCTATTGACTGTGTGAGCACCTGCTTTAAGCTCCTACTGCTGGGACTTCTGTGCCAAATAAACCCCTTTAAGTTGCTTTTTGCTGGGGAATTTTATCACAGCAACAGAAATGAAACAGGAACAATGAGTAAGAAACAAAAACCTATATGAAAATAAGTATACATCACAATTCAAAGATTAATATTAAGAATAAAACTACGGAGGCTGGAGAGATGGCCTAGCCGTTGGGAGCTCCAACTGCTCTTGCAGAGGACCCGGGTTCAATCCCCAGCACCCACATGGCGGCTGGGAACTGTCTTTGGCTCCAGTTCCTGGGGAATGGCGCCCTCTTCTGACCTCTGCGGCACTGCATGACACGGGTGCATGAACCTGCATGCAGACAGTACATTCGTACACCTAAAAATAAATTAATTAATTTAAAAAAAAGAATAAAACTACAGCTGGGCGTGGTGGCACACACCTTTAATCCTAGCACTTGGGAGGCAGAGGCAGGTGGATCTTTGTGAGTTCAAGACCAGCCTGGTCTACAGAGCAAGTTCCAGGACAGCTGGGGCTATAGGAAGACCCTGTCTCGAAAGACCAAAAAAAAAAAAAAAAAAGATATAGGGGTAAAGACCTAAATCAGACAGCAGTTGTGTAGGAAATAAGATCAACAATCAACAAGTGGGACCTCATTAAACTAAAAAGCTTCGGTACACTGAAAGAAACAATCAAAGCAAAAGAAACAAAGAGGTGAATAGGAAACCCAGAGTGGGAGGAAACCCTCACCAGTGACACATCTGACAGAGGTCTAACATCCAGATTCTATAAATTACTCAAAAAAGCAAAGGAGAAAGAAAACAAATGACCCAAAAGATAAAGAGCTAAGCAGAGACTTCACAAACGAAGAAATAAAAATGGCTGAGAAACATCTTAAGTTCGACATTAAGGAAATGCAAATTAAAACCACTTTAAGATTTCATCTTACCCCATAAGACTGGATCAAAAAAACAATGATACCAAATGCTGGAGAAGTTGTGGGGAAAGGGGACCACTCCTTTCACTGCTGGTGTGAATGCAAACTCGTGCAAGCCCTATGGAAAGTAGTGCCACCACTTGACCTAGTCATACTACTTCTGGGTATATATCCACAAGACTCATCCTACTGCAGAGATACGTGCACAACCATGTTTACTACAGTTCTCATCACAGTTCTCTTTACAATACCGAAGAGCTGGAAACAACCCAAGCATCTCTGAACTAATTAGTGGCTAATGAAAATGTGGTACATCTATTCAATGGAGTTCTCTGCACTCCCAAGTTCTGGGATTAAAGGAATGCGCCACCACGCCCAGCTAAAATAATTTTAAAATAAAACCATTACCAAATATCATATATATATATTCGTGTTTTCTCTTTCCCGCACTCCCTTGCAACATTCCACCCTCCATCCTCACCCTCAATCCCATCATCCCATCCAACTCCAGGAAATAAGCTAGGCTAGTCAGATACAACTATTATTTTTTTCCTACTTTTTTTATTTTTTATTTTTATTATTATTATTTGTTTATTTTTAAGGGATTCTACAATATAATAACACAGTTGTTTTCAGATAACATTGATGTTGCTCAGTTTGTCGTACAATTAGGTAATTGGTGCATTTTGCAAGTATCTATGTTCAAATTTTGAACAACCCAAGGTTCCCATAGTCCAGTTGGAGAAGCTTGTACGCACAGGCATGTTGATCAATTAGGAGTCCAGACTATATTGCTGTAGTCTCATGATTCACCCCTATCTCTCCGCAGCCCTTACATTCTACCACGCCTCCTCTTCCGCAATTTGTTCCCTGGGCTTTGGGAAAGGGGCACAAGTGGGTGAGAAGAAAACAGTCTACTTTCTTTGGAGTTGTCATTTTGGATTCCAGTCTGTTCAGGTTGTTTCCCTTCATGGGTTGACAGCTTTCCCAGTGATACCTTTTTAGTCATACTAACAAAGCACAAGCAATTGGATGTACAGGCATTTAAGCAATTTTTTTCCTACTTTTGGGGAAAGACATACACATAGGCTGCCCAAGTCTCTCATTCAAGGTCACACAGATAGTAGGAATGCACAGACAAGACTTGACTGAGTTTTCTGAATACAAATATAATGCTCCTCTCAGTACACATTATTACATACAACCACGACAACCCACCAAAGGCAGCTAACAAAACCTGCTCCATCTAACCACACACAGCTCACTCACTCCTTCAGCCAACCTCAGAATTGAGAACATAGAACTGAAAAAAACCTTAATAAAGGAGGATTTCAGCCGGGTGTGATGGTACACGCCTTTAATCCTAGCACTTGGGAGGCAGAGACAGGCGGATCTCTGTGAGTTCAAGACCAGCCTGGTCTATAGAGTGAGCTCCAGGCCAGCTGGGACTAAAGGGAGACCCTGGGTTTTCAAAACCGAATAAATACTTCTTATAAAATATAACTTGTAGCTGGACGTAGTGGCACATGCCTTTAATCCCAGCACTCAGGAGGTAGAGTCAGGCAGATCTCTGTGAGTTCAAGGCCAGCCTGGTCTACGGAGTGAGTTCCAGGACAGCTGGAGCTACAGGGAGACCCTGTCTCAAAAAGACAAAAAAAATTTTTAAATAAATAAATAACTTGTTTAACCATATGATCACATTTAGTGAATTCAATTTTACCCTTTGCACACTGATGGGCCACGGCCACTGTTTGTCAAAACTGATAACAAAATATAATGTCTGTTTCCTCAAAGCAAATCCCTGCTTGTTCCCTCACCTGCTCCATAATGGGTCATCATTTATAACCGCTGACAGCTGTGCCACATTTCCTACACACTCGTTAAAAACCAAGCACAGTCATTTTGGAAGGGTTTGTACTGGAAATTGATTTCATAAAGAAGGATAACCCTCACTTTTCAGACCATGAAAAACGACTTCATTTCTATCTACAACCTTTGACTATGAAAGCCAATTTTAATATTCATGATTTTAAAAAATATTAATCAATAGGCTTTTCATGACCATTCTTCCCTAAGCTACTAAAGAGAAACAGTTAATTCAAGACAGCCCACCACAGAATAGGAAGCACTGTTTGTATGAGCTGAGTTCAGATTATGGGGCTGTGGAAATTGCAATGCTTCCTTCCTTTCCTGCCTGCTTCCTCCTCTGCCTGGTGCTAAAATTCAAACCCAAGGTCTTATGCATTCTAGACAAGGACTTGACCGCATAGCTGCATCCCAAGCCCTTAAAATTCATATGGAAATGAAATGAACCAAAAACTGCCAAAACAATATTGAAATAGACCAAAGCTACGGGCTGGAGAGACAGTTCAGGAATTAAGAGTGCTGCTGCTCTTCCAGGGAACTCAAGGTCAGTTCCCGGCACTGCTGTTAGGCAGCTCATAGTCCCCTGTAATTCCAGTTCTAAAGGATCCAAAACCCTCTTCTGATCTCTGTAGGCACCTGCACTCAGGGGGCACATGCGTGCACACACACGCATACACACACACACACAAAATAAATAAATAAATTAATTAATTAAATAAGTAAATATAATAAAAATAAATCTTATTGCTTCTTGACCTTTGGGCTAAGACAAAGTGTAAAAATAAATCTTTACAAGAACAAAGTCAGTGGACTCACACTTTCTGATTTCAAAACTTCCTGAAAAGCTAAATTAATCAAGGAAATGCAATACTGGGATGAAGGCAGACAACTTAGTGGCCAAAACTAAGATTCCAGAAATGAGCCCAGACATTTTTGATTAGTGCATCTTCAAGAAAATGAACCAATACAATTCAGTGGGAGAAAGAAGAGATTTTTTTTTAACAAATGTTATGAGATTTCCATATGTGCACAGGTAAAATACTTTTGTATTTGAACCACTATCTCACAAAAATTAATTCAAAACAGATCATAAACCTAAGTGTTAGAGCTAGCTAAAAAAAAAAAAAAAAAAAAAAAAAAAAAAAAAAAAAAAAAAAAAAAAAAAAGCCGGGCGTGGTGGCGCACCCTTTAATCCTATTACTCGGGAGGCAGAGGCAGGTGGATCTTTGTGGGTTCAAGGCCAGCCTGGTCTACAGAGTGAGTTCCAGGACAGCTGGGACTACAGGGAGACCCTGTCTCGAAAAGACAAAAAAAAAAAGAGCTAATGCTACAAAAGACCTAGGGGAAAAAATGTAGGGGTAAAATTTCCTGAGTTAGGCAATGATTTCTGAGAGGGAAATGGATACCAAAACCATAAGGAATAAAAAGAGGTTGGACTTCAGCAAACTAAATAAAATCTTTTGTACTTCCAAGCATACAATTAAGAGAATGAGAAGACAATCTATAGAGAGAGAAAATGGTTAAATATCTGATAAGGGTATTATATGCAGGGTACATAATGAACTGGAACTCAACAACAAAAAACAATAATCCAATTAAAAATGTCCAATCCAGGTCTGATGGTACAAGCCTGTAAATCCAGCTACCAGGACACTGAGGTAGGAGTATCCCAAGCTCAAGGCCTACCTGAGCTATAAAGTAAGTTCAAGGCTACCCTGGACAACTTCGTAGACCTTGTCTCAGGGTAAAATGTAAAAAGATCTGGGGATGTAACTCAGTGAGAAAGCACTTGCCTAGCACACACAAGGCCCTGGGTTCAATCCCCCAAACCACAAAAGTTTATACATATATATGCATATATAGAGAATATACAATATATGTATACATAATATATAAATATAGAGAGCATACACATGTACATTAAAATAGCAAAAATTAACATAGAAAAAGTACATGAAAATATGCTCATCTTTAGTCATAAAGGAAATGCAAATCAAAACCACAGTGAGATATTATTTCCACAGTGGAATGCCTTCATCAAAAACACAGACAATAGGGGCTAGAGAGATGGCTCAGTGCTTAAGAGTGCTTACTGCTCTACAGGACCTGATTTCTGCTCCCAGTAGAAATTGGGGAACAACCACTAGTGGGTCTAGTTTTTAGGGGTGATATTAACATTCTAAAACTAGCTTACATTGATGGATTCATGACTGTAAGTATACTGAAAACTGTTAAAACATATGCCTTAAACAAATTAACTTAGGGGTACAGAAATTGTCTCAAGCCAGGTGTGGTGGTGCACACCTTTAATCTCAGCACTTGGGAGGCAGAAGCAGGTAGAGCTCTGTGAGTTCAAGGCTAGTCTGGTCTACATATTGAGTTCCAGCTAGCTGGGACTACAGGGAGACCCTGTCTCAAAAAGACAAAAAAAAAAATTAGACATTGTCTCAAAAAAGTATAATGCTAAATGCAAGAAGCCAGACTCATTCTGTATGATCACAAAACTCCAAGAATAGAAATCAGAATAATGGCTGCCAAAAGCTGGAGAAGGAGGAAAGGACTGGCAGTACTGGAGCACAGGAAACTACGTAAGAGCTACATATGGTGGTTGGAAATTTATGATCGTGTGTCCAAACTCAGAGAACTACATACCTGAAAAGAAAGAACAAATTTTATTCTAAGTAAAATGCATATCCTGACAACCTACCCTCCCCCCCAAAATGGACTTTTTTTCCAGACAGGGTTGAACTGTGTTGCCCAGGATAGCTTCCATTTCCTGGGCTCAAGCATCCTCCCTGCCTCAGCCTCCCAAGAAGCTAGGACTACAAACCTTACCAAGTCAAAATATGGCTTTTATTTTACATTGTAGAGACTTTAAATATAAGAGTGTTTAGAACTTGAGGCAAAAGAATGAATATCTTCAAAGTAGTCCAGAATCCATCCTCACTGAGTTCTAAACATGACTGTTTCCTATGCGTATCAAAATTAGAGGTTGGGGCAGCAGCTCAAGTGGTAGAGCACTTGCCTCATATGTATGATGTCATAGGTTCAATTCCCAGGATCCCCCACAAAACACCAGGTTTTTCATGAGATGAAAGAATGCATTTGAAGTGTTCTTCAGAGAGCCTAGAATGAAGAATCAAGTAGCAATTATAATTTTTTTATTTTTGCATACATTTTGTTATTTTTATTTTGTGTGTATGAGTGTATTGCCTGTGTGTAGATAAGTACACCCGTGTTGTACAATGCCCACAGAGCTCAGAAGGGGGTGTCAGATCACATGGAACTAGAGTTATAGGTAATTGTTAGCCACCATGCAGGTGCTGGGAACTAAATCGGGGCCCTTTGCAAGATCAGCTGGTGCTCTTAACCACTGAACCATCTCTCCAGTCTCCATGTTTTATTATTTTTATTTTATGTGTGTAAGGACACCCATGTTGTGACATGCCCTTGGAGATCAGAAAAGGGCACTGGATCCCCTGGAACTGGAGTTACTGGTGGTTGTCAGCTGTCATGTGGGTACTGGGAATAGAATTCGGTCCCTCTGCATGAGCAGCCAGTGCCCTTAACCTTTCAGCCATCTCTCCAGCCTGCAATTATAATTTTAATATGTATAATATGGACATTACATCCAACAGTTCCATAAGACAATGACGTCTTCCTATGAAACACATACTTTGTAAATGCATTCATTTTAATTATAATTATGTCAGAGAAATGTAAGAAACAAAGAGCAGAAAAATAAGAATGCAAAAAAGAACACTACTAAAGTATCATTAAGTTTTTAATTCGTCTTTATATTAGAATAGTTTTCTATTTTCAAGTATCATGCCAAAGCTTACCTACAAAATTTTCGAAAGTAACTGGATCCTAATTAAGTGAAAAAGCTCTCTACAGTCAATCTCTATTTACTAATAAGCGTAACTGGCCAGGAAAACAAATCCCTTTTTTTTTTTCCTCTATGTATATGAATGTACTGTCTGCATGCAGGTTTGTGCACCCGTGTCATGCAATGACTCGGAGGTCAGAAGAGGTGTTGGATTCCCCTGGAACTGGAGTTCTCCTGGAATTGGAGTTTCAGACGGTTCTCAGCTGCCATGTGGGTGCTGGGGATCAAACCCGGGTCCTCTGCAAGAGCAATCGGTGCTCTTAACCGCTAGGCCATCTCTCTAGCCCCAACAAATCCCTTTTTAAAAATAGTATTATGCCTGGTGTGGTGGTGCATGCCTTTAATCCCAGCACTCAGGAGGCAGAGGCAGGCAGATCTCTGTGGGTTCAAGGCCAGCCTGGTCTACAAAGCAAGTTCCAGGACAGCTGGGGCTACAGGGAGACCTTGTCTCAAAAACAACCCCCCCCCAAAAAAATAGTATTATATAGACACACTAAAAATTGCAGAAACAACAGAGCTACTACAAGCTCCTCACCAAGCTTCCTTCAATTGTCACATCTCAGGACATCATCAAAATCAAGAAGCAGAGGTTAGTACTAATTGAGATAATGCACACCACCTAAAATTCTCCATTTTCCAGTGTGCAGTTCAATAGCTTTCATGTTCCAGAGTTACACAACCCTGGCCACTGATAGTCACTTGGGCATAACTCTCAAAATCACAATACCTGATGTCTTTGTTTTAAAATTTTATTTAGCTCAAGCTAAAGGTAACTTTACAATTACATTACTTTTAAAGAGTTATTTTATCATTTTTAATTATTGGGGGGTATGTGCACATGATTGTAGGTGACTGTACAGAACAGAAGAGGGTGCCTGATCCCCTGCAGTTGTGTCAGTTAGGTATTTGCCATGATTCACCAGTTATCAAATATTTTAAATATCATCCACACAGAGGCCAAGCCCAGAGAGCTGCTTTAAACCACCAACCATCAACCATCACACACAGCTGCAACAACAGAATACTGATCACCAATATTCTTTCAGCATTTCCAACCTGTTTAGCTCAACTTCCACCCCTACATTCATACACACACACACACACACACACACACACACACACCACACACACACACACACACACTCTGACCGTGTATTTCTGCTTAAGTCTCCTCTTGTTCCATCCTCAGTTTCTCTGGGTTTGATCTTTTGTTTCTTTGTTTAGCCAATCATTCTCATTTCCCCCTAGTTTCACCAACAACCCAGAGTAAAGACTCCCTTGACCACAGGTAGTACCTGATAATAGTCACTCATTTCCAAGGTTCCAGACCTACAGACAAAGCAGATATAGCATCATGTTGAGGATATTAAGCCATTAAGAAATAATTGCCAAAAAAAGTTAACATAATACCTAATCCAGCTTTCAAATTCTCAGAAGTTGTTTTTAGGTTGAAGCCTCAATATGTCACTTTATACAAGATCTATATTCTTAGAGTCTCAAGTTCCAGTTACCTAAATTACACAACATTCTATGTTTAATAATGAACAAAGGCATATATCACATTATGCCTTTTAATGTATTAACCTACGTTGGGTATACCTGTAGCTTTGATTCATGGGTGCCATGATGTGTGTATGGAAGTCAGGGGATGACTTTTGGGAGTTGGTTCTCAACGACCATGTAGGTTCCAAGAGTCAAACTCAGGTCGCCAGTCTGGGTGGCAAGTGCCTTTACCCACTAAGCCATCACACCAACCCTATGCCTGTTTTTGTTTTTTAAACATCTTAAACACCACAATACAAATAATCTGACCATAAACAATGCCAGATGTAAGCAGTGCCCAAATTAGAGATGGTTATAAGGGTGTTCCAGAGTCCAAAGTCCATGTGGTTTAGCATGAATAATGACCTAGGTTCAATCTTCAGCACCAAGTAAACAAGAAAGGCTCCAATGAGTGGCCAAAAGATTAAATCAGCCTAAAGCAAAGACAATGATTTAAAAAAACCCTGCCTAGATACTCAACTCCAATGAGAGAGAGACAGAGACAGAGACAGAAAATTAGAGGAAGTAAAAACAGTTTTCTTTTTCTTTCAACCACAAAACAAACAGTTCATAATATTTTATAATGACATGCTGGGAGATCTAATTTGCAGCAAGACAATATATCCTTATATTTGTCTTTTAAAAATAATTAGGCTGCCTAGTGTACCCAATATTAAAATTAGAATATAAGGAATGTCTTTTACCATAAAAATTATTAGAAACATTCTTTGGCATGTTTTCAGTAATGTGGCTGTTCATTTATGAGGCTTGTCTAACAAACAAGATGTACTATAATTTAAGCAAAGAAAGTGCTCAATTTTCTGATAAGCCATGCTGCTAGGCTACTGCTACAGTTGGCTTTGCAGTTCCACCATATTTCATCTATACTAGAATCTGAAACTGGGCCTAATTTGAAGGTATATTCCATAAGGGCTATCTTTTTATCGGCTTTTCTCTCAAAAGCCAAACTTGTTTAATGGAATAACTTCTGAGTAGCATCCCAAAGAGCTGATGGCAGAGACTAGGTTCTGTGAAGTTGGTGAAACTGCAGGCTCACTATTCCTCAAAGCATTTCAGGCATCTCTGCACCCCACTGAGTCCTTCTGACCCTACAGAATTCCAATTCCATACTAACATAGGGGTTTGGGTTCTTCTGGAGACAAAAATCTGAAAGGAAGAAGGCTAGGTGGGTTTGTCAACTTGCTCAATCCCTGGAAATGCACGGCATCCTTCCATGAATTGATTAATTCTGCCCTCGTGTATTCTGGCCAATGTTCTTATCTGCTTGGCTCATGTCTAGCAAAATAAGAATTTAAGTATGACCTGGCTAGAACATTTGAAATCCCCCAGACATCTTAAAGGCAAAACAAGGTCAGGGCTCAGAGCAGAAGCTCATAAGTCAGATCAGGGTGCTGCCTGGAAGCAACAGCTAATTTAGCTGCCAGTGACGTGCCACACCAAGGACTCTGAATGTTCTGACTTACTCTTACTACAAGTTCAATGAAAGTAGTCAGGCATGTGAGCATGTTTTGATACACTACTATATTTTTTCAAGTCTTGGGCCTAAGGGTCTTTGCTAAATTTTTGGCTCCCATAATACCACTTCACAGCAAACTTCCTTAATCTCTCCAACAAAGGAGTGTTCTATTGTCAATTATCCCTGATTCACCAGTCTTTACACCTTCTTTCCAGAGCAAAATAACCTATTAGCATTGGCCATCTGCCAAACACTCATTGCCCAAATGCCAAGAAGAGCTTTCTTGGAGGTTCCCATCCCCAAAGCTGTGGCCTGGCATTGTTCTGAGTGCTGAAAGTGCACCCCAAAGTATGGCTGGGAACATCAGAACTGGCAGGCAGGGGCTCGCTGGGGAAACCCAGGGAAGCACATCCTCGTCTTCTAGAGGGGATATTTTTTGTGAACATTATTGTTTAGGGACACAGATGTTGAAATGTGCATTGTAGGTCTTTTGAGTCTCACATTTCTTAACTGTTAATGCACAATGAAGGCTACACTGAATCCATCAGAGGTTTTTCAAACATCAGTGATAAACTGGAATTCAACCATTAAACTGATGCCAATGAGAAATCTCTTAGAAATAAAATTTATAGGTAGTTGCTACTGCCACAGGATTACAGTTGAACCAGTTGATACCATCTCTTTGCAAAGAATCTTAATTTGTGTTATACAGTTTAGAATTAGACTTAATTCACCACCAGCTTTATGCATTTATTTTTAGTTTGGACCGACTCCCCTCAGCCTGTCAGATATGATTGAAATTCTGCTGACAGTAATTTTCCCTCAGTAAGTATATTTCTGTTGTTTGACTCAATTATACCAGTGTAAGTGAGATAAACACACTAAAGAAAAAAACTAAAGAC
The DNA here is from genome assembly GCA_009823505.1 of Rhizomys pruinosus. Lineage (NCBI taxonomy): Eukaryota > Metazoa > Chordata > Mammalia > Rodentia > Spalacidae > Rhizomys > Rhizomys pruinosus. Next base: position 2,061,989 of record VZQC01005527.1, read on the forward strand.
TTTACATTTTCTCTCTTGAAGTAGCTTGTTACCTCAGCCTGGAATGCCCTCAATCCATTCCCAAGTCCCATTTCTGCTTTTGGCAATCTTCCTTAGTCCAAATTTCATCTCCATTGAGAATTATTTCTTAACTTGGGGACCCTCTCTCTCTTCCCAAAGCTCCTGCTTACATTTGCACCACCATAGTGTATCACCTGCCTTAGCCCCCCTCTCATGACATTTATAGCTTATAAATTGTAAGTTCTTTTTTTGTTGTTGTTTTTTTTTTTTTTTTTGGTCTTTTCGAGACAGAGTCTCCCTGTAGCCCCAGCTGTCCTGGAACTTGCTTGCTCTTTAGACCAGGTTGGCCTTGAATTCACAAAGATCCGCCTGCCTCTGCCTCCCGAGTGCTAGGATTAAAGGCGTAAATTGTAAATTCTTAAATGACAAGGGTGTTCACGATTCCTGCCCCCCCCCCAGTTATGAAGAAAATGTGTTTGAGGGGCTAGAAAGATGGCTCCGTGGTTAAGAGCACTGGCTGCTCTTGCAGAGGGCCTAGGTTTGTTTCCCAGCATCCACGTGGCAGCTAACTACCATCCATAACTCCAGTTCCAGGAGATCTGATACCCTTTCTGGCCTCCACTGGCATTGCATGGCATGGGTGTACTTACGTATATGCAGGCAATGCACTCATATACATAACGTAAAAATAAATGAGTAAATAAAAACTTTTTAAAGAATATGTACTTGAAAACTATGCAAATATGCAATGATCACATTGTTTTAGGTAAGGGGAGGGAAAAATGGAACTGATAAACACAGCAACATCAGGGCTAGAGAGATGACTCAGTGGTTAAGACCACAGGCTGCTCTTGCAGAGGACCAGGGTTCCTGCACCCACATGGTGGCTAGCAACATCCATGACTCCAGTTCCAGAGGATCCAATGCCCTTGTCTGACCTCCTTGGGCACTGCACTACACTTGTGCACTTACATACATGTAGGAAATATTCATACACATAAAATAAAAGTAATAAAGTTTTTAAACATATAGCAGCATCAAATGATGTCCAGAATCTTTATAATCCTGCCCACCTGAAGGTAAGTCTTTGTAAATATAAACAACTTGGCTTTCTACCTTACAAAGGGACAAGATCATTCAACAAATAAAAGAAACGTGAGATTCATTCTTTGCTTCTCCTTCTCTTTTCCTTTTTATATCCAATAAAAGTCTCATTAATCTTACCTACTTGAATTCCTCTGTAATCAGACAGTGATACTCAAACCTCAGCAAGCCTAAGAATCACCTGGAAAGCTTGTTATAAAAGGCTTCTGAGACTGGAGAGATGGTTCACTTGGTCAGGTGCTTGCCTTTCAAGCACCAAGTCCTGAGTTTCATCCCTGGAACCCATGTGGGAAAATAAACCTGGTGCAGTGGCACGTACTTGTAATCTCAACACTGGGGAGGCAGACCACCAGATCCTTGGCCTGGCCTACTTGGTGAGCTCCAAGCCAGTGAGAGATTGTACTCTCCCAAAGAGGTGAACAGTGACTGAGGAACAGCATCAGAGGTTGTCTTCCTGGCTTATACACATGTATGCACATACATGAACATACATATACTTATAAGATTGCTGTGCTTGATCTCCAGTTTCAGAATCACTAGGTCTGGGGTATGACCAAGAATTTCATTTCTAACAAGTACCCAGGTGAATACATCATTATTCTGTGGTCCAGCAACCACATTTTGCAAGCCATTGCTTCTAGCCATTCCTTATTTTATCTTCCATGCTTTTGACAGGATTCATGATTTCTACAGAGGAAAGGGGGCTTTGGGTTATGAGGCAGGAGAATGTTTTGAATGATGCATGAGAACAGTTAAATTTATTCTGATGCTCAATGGGTTCCTTTCATAAAGAGTTTTCTGAGACTTTGAGATGATTGCTAGTATCAGGAATGAATCTTAAAGCTCTTCTGGAGTGGTCCAGAGCACATCTCAATGCAAACCAGATGAGATCACGGTCACACAAGTAGTCAGAAGCGGGGGGGCGGGGGGCATGAAAGCTATAATCACTGTCAAAGGAGTGTTTTCTGTAGACAAGTGAATGGAGCTATTGTACACAAACCCAGTGGATGCCAAGCATGTGGCCCAATTACTTTGCCTGTATGAGCATGGCACGGAAGGATCTCTTTAGAGAATTTGATTCACACAAGTTTGTGTTTGTCACATAGCCACAGCACAAAAGCCTATAGATTTTTCAACCTAAGAGTCTTTACCAGCTCTTGTCTTTTTAACCTAGAACAAGGTATAAGAAGTTGAAAAGATCATAAACACCATCTGTAAAAATAATAATAATAATAATAATAATAATAAGGAACTCCAACTAGTGAAAGATGAATGCACTTGCCTATCTTAGTGAGAACACTGGTATCAATGGTGGCCTTGAAGGCAAGAAGTCCATGATTTTTAAAAATATTTTTATTTTTTAGCCGGGCGTGGTGGCGCATGCCTTTAATCCTAGCACTTGGGAGGCAGAGGCAGGTGGATCTTTGTGAGTTCAAGGCCAGCCTGGTCTACAGAGTGAGTTCCAGGCCAGCTGGGGCTACAGGGAGACCCTGTCTTGACCAAAAAAAAATTTTTTTTTAATTTTTTTAATGTATATGAGTGTATTGTCTGCATGCAAGTGCACCTGTGTGGTGCAATGCCAGTGGAGGTCAGAAGAGGGCGTCGGATTCCCAGGAACTGGAGTAATTATTGTTGGTTGTTAGCCCCCTAGGTACTGGGAACCAAACCCAGGTCCTCTGCAAGAGCAACCAGTGCTCTTAACTGGTGAGCCCTCTCTCCAATCCAGAAGTCCAGGATTTAAGTCTAGGGCTTCATCTTGGGGAAAAATGAAGGGTTTAAGGAGACAGCTCAGTCAGTAAAGTGCTTGCAGAACAAGCACAGGAATCTGAATTTGGATCCCCATGTTTGGATCTCTAATACCTATGTAAAAAGCTGGACATGGCAGCACATGCCTAAGAGACAGAGGCAGGAGGATGCTTGGAGCTTATTGGCCAATCAGCCTAGCTGAATCACTAAGCCCATGTTCAATGAGAAATCCCATCTCAAAAAATAAGATGGAAAATAACTGAGGAAAATTCCTGACTTCAGCTTTTACACACACAAAAGAAAAATTGGAGTTTGGGAGTATGTACACTTAGTCTCTGCCCTCCACAGTCCATCTTTGACTCTCCCTATATTTAAAGTAGTTGTACTGGTCATCAATGTCTAGAGTCTTAAATGAATGGAAGGCCTGTTTCTATGCTACCACAGACATATGATCAGGTATTTTGCTATATTTGGAGAATATTCACCCAGCAATGTGAAAATGAAGATGGTTTAGTGTCCCTCAAATTGCTCAGCTACATTAAAAAAAAAAAAAACCAGGGGTGGAGACATGGCTCAGCAGTTAAGAGCAGTGGCTGCTCTTGCAGAGGACCTGAATTCAAATCCTAGCACCCACATAGTAGCTAACAACCATCATTAACTCCAGTTCCAAAGGATCTACAGGGACTGCATGACACAGGTGCACTTACCTACATGCAGATAATACACCCATATACATAAAATAAAAATAAAATAAAATAAAAAATAAGACACTCAGACAGATGACCTGAGCTTGAAGAGTCAAAGCTAGAAAACAAGATGGACAGTGACTGCTGTCTGGCCTCCAGAGAACCAGCAGCACCACTCCCTAAGCACACAGAGGAGAAAGAGGTTGGAAGGTGCCACCAAACCTCTCCAGACTCACCTCTGTTGTATGAGCCCTGGCAGGCACCTAAGGGGGGTGGGGGTGACCCAGAGGAAGCTGCTCCCTGAACAAGGTCTGTAAGGGGCAGATCAGACAGCGCATTATAGATGAAGCTGTCAAATATGAATTCATCTTAAAAATAGACATCACTAAAGACGGGTTGGATAGCATGGTTCACCTGGAGCTCTACATCCTATTTTATGTAGTACTGACTTAGGGGAAAGGAGTAAAAGACGTCTCTGTGGCCGTGGTGAATGCTATATTCCACATACTAATTCTGGCAGACCTCTAAGGTTGCATGAAGCACTGCACTGAAAGTATTCATTTGATCTGGGCTCTTTATACCTGCAGAAATGGGGAAAAACTGAAGGCTTAAAATCCTAAGAGAAAAACCAAAAGCCACAGGAACTTGCAGATTGGGGTTCCATTAACTCAATGAAGGACAACTGAAGAAAGTTATTGGATCTCAAAGATTCCTCAATATCACATTTACAAACTTAGACTTCTCACCAGGGAGAAGGACTACAGGGAAAAATGGTTTGGAAGGGATGGCTTAAAACAAAAAAGTTACCCAGTGAGAAAATGTATATTGTTTTCAGTTATATGACATTTTACGAAGTTACTGCAGCAATCATTTAACACAAACCAGAACAAACATTTTTTTAAGCGAGAAGTCTGTAAGGCTTTGAACTAGGTCCTGTAAATTCTGAGGGTTCATGATTTACAGTTTTCTCTTATTCCATCTATAAATTCTGAAGTATAATTCGCCATAAAAATATTTTTGCACATTTTCAGAATTTTAGGATAGTAAACCATACATTATTGGTAAATCTCTTCTAAAATTGCAGTTTTACTTCTGATTTTGCATTACACATTTTCATATCTGAATGTATACCACTACAAATGCATAACAAAAATGTGTTTTAAATGTCTGATAATGATAGAACAACTCTGATTAATAAGTCTCTGTGCAACAAAATAACTAGAGGACTCAAAAAACTGCCTGTGTTTTTATTGTACAGTATGTTGAGCTGTCTCATCTTGTACATTCATGCCAAGCATTTGATAGAATGCAAATTCATATAAATACCCATAGGTAAAATCTGTGGTGGTGAATGTTTCTGGATCTCCTCAGTGTCAGTGACACTCTGTAAATGGAAAAAAAAAAATGAGAACACAATCACGTGCCAAGGATTTGTCTTCTTTCCTAAAAATATGTATTTTATACACTAATTAATTTTCTACAATATTTAATACAAAGGTTAAGAAGCAATAGAGGTGCTTTTCAAATTCTAGAAGGCTAATTTTATAGTTACCTTAGTTCAAGAGCTAGAGACTGACTTGCTATTGTTACAGAGATTTTGAGACAGCATAATTACCTGTTAAATAATTTTAATTAATATTCATGAAAATACAACAGCTTTGTGTTCTTTGCTATGAATAAAATTATCCTAATTTTCTAACAACATCCTTTTACATTAATGAACCCAAGGATTCCACTTATGAAGCAGAAATTCTTAGAAAAGACAAAGCATAGCCCAGGGGTAAATGCTCTTCTAAAGGCAAAGACTCAGGAAGGACGAGAGGAAGGTAAATATGAGATCCTAAATTTATTTTTATTTATTTGAGTGTGCGTGTGTGTTGTGCATGTGGAAGTCAGAGGACAACTTGTGGGCGTCAGTTCTCTCCTACTATGCGGTTTCCAAGGTTCAAACTTAGGTCATCAGACTTGGCAGCAAGTGCTTTTACCTGCTGAGCCATCTTACCAGCCCAAGTTCTTAATATTTTTTCTTTTTGAGACAGGGTCTCAAAAGAAGTCTCAAAGTAGCTCCAGCTGGCCGGGAACTTGCTATGTAGACCAGGATGGCTTTGAACTCACAGAGATCCACCTGCCTCTGTCTCCTGAGTGCTGAGATTAAAGGCATATGCCACCATGCCCCTCCAAATTCTTAATTTTTTTTTTTTTTTGGCCTTTTCGAGACAGGGTCTCCCTGTAGCCCCAGCTGTCCTGGAACTCACTCTGTAGATCAGACTGGCCTTGAACTCACAAAGATCTGCCTGCCTCTGCCTCCCAAGTGCAAATTCTTAAATTTTAAGGAAAGGCACTAAGGGGCTGAAGAGATGGCTCAGAGGTTAAGAGCACTGGCTACTCTTGCAGAGGAACCAGGGTCGATTCCCAGCACCTGCACGGCAGCTAATAACCATCTGTAACTCCAGTTCCAGGGGATCCAGTGCCCTCTTTCTGACCTCTGCAGGCATTGCATGACATAGGTACACCTACCTATATGCAGGCAATACACTCACACACATAAAATAAAAAATAAAGAAATATTTTTAATAAGTCACATTATCCCAAGGCAGGATGTTATAACTTTGTTGAGATTAATTTAAAAATTCCCTTTGGGGCTGGAGAGATGGCTCAGTGGTTAAGAGCACCGACTGCTCTTTCAGAGGACCTGGGTTCAATTCCCAGCACCCACATGGCGGCTAAGAACCGCCTTTAAGCCAGGCGGGCGTGGTGGTGCATGCCTTTAATCCTAACACATGGGAGGAAAAAGGCAGGCAGATCTCTGTGAGTTCAAGTCCAGCCTGGTCTACAGAGTGAGTTCCAAGCCAGCTGGGCCTATAGNAAAAAAAAAAAAAAAAAAAAAAAGACAAAAAAAATTCCCTTTAAGGAGACTTATGGTTTAAACTATCTTATTTTCCTTAAAAAAAAAAAAAAGGTAAAAATTTCCCAATTCTATTTTTTATTTGAGTAGACTAAGCCACAATCTATAGTTTAACTGTTCCTCATTACCTGCAATATGTCTAAATAACTTTCTTTTTACTATGAAGTACGTGTTACCTATTTCCATTTTATACATGAGGAAATTACAGTAGAGATAAGAAGCAATGTGAAGCATCAGAATAAAATAAAATAAAAAACACAAGAATCACAAAGACTTTGGGTTGAATATAATAAGGCCACCTTCTAATACTAATTCCTTAGACTTTGGGACTTGACTTTTCATCAATAAAACAGAAAATACTACCCACCTCTCAATAGTTCCTAGAAGGCACAAGCAAAGTACCTAATAGAGGTTTAGTGCATCATTAGCCACTCAACACAGAGCCCTCCCACCAATCCACCATCTCATTTTTCCTTACTTGGTATTAAGGATATATACTCAATCCATAATGCTACCTCTGTGAGGGAAATGAGGTAGTGCCGGATGTAGCAGTCCTGGCACACTAGGGGCTCAATTCATGTGTTCTCTAGCTCACTCACTGCAGGTCTCAAAATGACTAAAAAGTTGAGCCACAATCAAATCCAAATATTGGTCCCACTATAGAACTGCCTCTGTACATACATTTTATTTATAGCACTAACTTAAAAATTTGCTGAACCTGGCTGCTTAATTAGTGATTTGAATGTGTCCCAAATAAAAATTGAACTCAATTCTAGGGTAGTTTTATCTTTCAATAATCACCCCCAAAATATTAAAATACCTTATTTGAAAATATGTCTGTCCAATAATACTGCTACTAGGACTTTTGCAATGTATCCTTAATAATATATTAACTATTACAACTTGAGAAATTGTTAATAGTATACTCCTTAGGACAATGCATGTCTAGACATATAAATGACTCTGCTCTGGCTGACTTCAAAGATACTAGGTAGACTTTTCATTTTTCACTTTTTCTATTTTCCTCCCAAATAATAAAAAAAAAAAGCCAGATAGGAAATGTGGTGAATGAATACAGATATGCATAAATAAAAGAGGTGAGTGGAAAATGCGAGCCAGATCTGCGTTTATGAGACAATGACCTTCAAACCTGGCACGGAGCTATTAGAAATGTTCTTCACAGGGGAGCAGTTACACTACAATCCTCCTATGTATATACCTGCACTTCTACTCAACAAATACATTTACATACCAGGAAGAACGAAAGAATAGTCTGGCAACTGTGAGAACCTTCTTTGAGAAGATACAAGGCATTCTGGCTACCTTAATAATCACATCCTAAAGGCTAGATCAGTGTAACTGCAGCATTGTGAAAAGCTGCTTAAACCAGTACCTTGATGGAGCTGCCTTGCAACTGAAATCTACCAAACGTGGTCTCAGAATGACGCCAACCCACTGACACGTCTCTAATTCTGTAAGTGGTCTCTGATTATCTCAAAAGTCATAAAAATCATTCTAAGACTGTTTATTTAGGTAAAAATATCACCTAAAATGCCTTTTGAATAAAGGGGTTTTACTTAACACTAAAAAATTTTTAAATATACAGTATTGCCATCCTTAATTATTGGGAAGAATGCTTACCTGAAAAAAAGAGCTCACTCATCTTTTCCACGTTAAAAGACTGTACCCAGTGTTTAATAAATAAATACACATACATACTCACACTGTAGAAATGTACAGGAAGAAAAGTTGCTAAGAAAAGTTCAATTTCTAAATGCTTTTTTAAAAAGCTATATTTTAAAAACATTAGGTTCATATAGATACTGTTTTTCAAACCTTTTCTCCAATGGGTAAAAACAAAAGCAGTGTGTGTGTGTGTGTGTGTGTGTGTGTGTGTGTTGATTAGTATTCTTTAGATTCTACACAAGAATCGCAATGCACAATCATTAACACATCTAGCCTGTATATACTAAGTACAGTGGTCATGCTTAATTTTTATAACATTAGAACATAAAATAAAAACAACAAGAAAATAAACACAACCTCAGAAGATATATTAAACATTAAGTCCAGTGAGTCCTTCTTAACTTAAAAATACTCTTTCTCAACAACAAAAACTACCCACAATTATTATACCACCAATCAAACTGACATCTTCCACTGGCTGAGAAAAGTAACACATTTCCTTATCACGATACCTTAAAACCATCAATAATTTCTAGTGGAGTGATGTTTCATTTGTACTCTATACTTTGGCAAAAGTTAATGATCTGAGAAATTTTATTTCACCATGTACCACAAAAGTATTCTTAAGGTTTATGAAGTCTAAACCTCACACAGCCCTTCACAGGCTGTTGTATTAAATGTTTTAATTTTAAAAAAAGAAACAAAACAAAAGGATAAAGACCTTAAAAGCTCTTGACATTGTACTCAAACCGCAAAGATGTCAAATTCAGCTCTTCCGATCCTCCACCAAAACAAAAACTGTACACGGCACAAAGATACAATAGAAACAAAAAGTAGCATTCCATTCACTGAGTTGGAAAATAATTCCTATCATCTCTCTATTGCAGACAACTACAAACACCCCTTCACTTGGTGGCTAGCATCTTCATGAATGTCTAATCTGTATTAAGTGGCCTTCAAAAGATATTTTGTGGTCTATCTCTACCCTCGTGGATCTTTGCCAGCAGTCAGCACTTACGCCTGGGGGTGGGGGTGGGGGGGAGCTGAGCTGGGCACAGTCAGCAGAGAGCAGCTGCTCAGACACTACCCAGTGTCTTTCTCACTCCTCGCTAATTTGTGCTATTGAGCACTGTCAGCAAAATAAATAAAAAATAAAAAATAAATAAATAAGCCCCTGAAGATAGGACCCAGGCAGGCAGTTTTTGTCACATTTGAGTCTAGAATCCGCTGTTTCCTTCCTGCAAAGGCAAGGGATCAGGTGAGAACCCTCCGGATCCAACTCAATCTGCGTCTCCACAAAGAGCAGGTTCTGGGGGAGAGCGCAGGGTCCTCAGGCTGAAGAACTAAACCCGAGAGCATCGTGGATGCTTTCAAACCTGACTTTAGAAAGGAAACACTGCATCCCTGGGAAGGACTAGGACTCCTGACGCACCCCACAGCAGTAGTGAAGCAGCCCAAGCAAGGGGGTTGTAAAAACCCTTTCAAACGCGCCAGGTCCTCAAAGAAATGCTGTGCGGCATTCTCGTCTTGCTGGCGTTTTCTCCTAAGTCACCGATTCTATCCAGCCACTGCCCCAAATCGCTGGGACTTGTTGCTAAATCTTGACCTCACGCCCCCACCCCCGAAACACCCAACATATTTAGAGGGGGGGATCGAAAGACAAGAGCGGGGCTACATCTCGAAAGCCCAGGGGGCTGGGCTCCTTCATAGGCCACTCTGCAGGGGCTGCGCGATCCGTCCTACCTTCCCAGAGCTCTGACTCACAAATGCTCTGGGGGAAATTATGACATAAACCTTTATCCTTCCAGCCAGGGAGATATGAAAGGCTGCCCGGCGGGGGGGAAAGGGGTGGGGGAGGCCCGACGGGGTGGCCGGGGTACAGACTCCCGCCCGGGCCACCCCGTTCGGGACGCCCGCGGAACCGGGCAGCCTAGCCCGGCGGGCCGGAGCAACCAGGACCGCAGAGCGCGGAGCAAAGCCGGCTGCGGGACGCGCGACCCACCGCGGGGGGACCCGGGCCGAGCTCGGCTGCGCGGGGACGCGGGGACGCGGGGACGCGGGGAGCTGCAGCCGCGGCCGGACAAAGCGCGGCGCGGGGCTGGGGCGACCCTGGGCGGGCGGCGGGCGGCGCAGCGCTGACCTGGATGGTGCAGGTGTACTCGCTGTCGTCCAGCAGCCGCACGGTGCAGCTGTACTCGCGCTCCAGACTCCTGCTGCTGCCGCTCATCAACCTGCTCAGCATCTTCCCGCCCGCTCGTCCGGCCCCGGGAGCGAGGCGGCGGCGCTGCGGACCCTGAACCAGGCGCCCCTCAGCCCGGCAGCTCCGCGCCGGCCGCGGGCACCTGCACCATCACCCTGGCCGGGTCGCCGCCGCTGCCTCCTCCCGTTCCTCCTCCTCCTTCTCCTCCTTCTCCTCCTCTTCCTCGTCCTCCTCTTCCAGAGCCACCACCGCCTCCCCCCAGCCCAGTGCAAGCGCTGGGTTCGCTCCTGGGCGCTCCACAGCCCGAGCCCAGCTCACGGGCGGGGCCTCAGCCGGAGGGGGCCAATGGGGGTCAGCGCGGCGGAACTGAGTGGCAGGGGGTCGAGCCAATCCAGATGGGGGACGGGGATGATGAACGGGCTGAGGAAGCAATCACCGAAGCCCAGTCGTCCCAGCCCCGCCAGACCAGCCCTCTAGCGCCCAGAGCGGTCGCTCGCTCTCTTCCCGGTGTTGCCTATGGATGCAATTTGTCCTCCCCTCGGCCGGTGTGGCTACCTGACAAGATCAATGTCGGCTGCCGGGAATAACATTTGAGCTGTTTCAGGGGTCGAGTCCCGCTCCCTGCACGCACGGTTCCTAACCCCCTTGCGAGCCAGGGAGGAGGGGCAGAAAACAGGCATCCACAGCTCCGGCCCGGGAGGCTGCCCCCACCTGTGCAGTGCCCCAAGTCGGCTCCACCGGCCTCTTGCCTGGCGCTCCCTTGTTCTGGTGAACGTCCGCTTTGCTGTAGGTACTTCAACTGTTGGGACTGCAGAGCTCCTTAAGTGCCTTAGAAAAGCCTCCGCTCTGACAGCCTTTGCCTCGTTCCTTTTATTTTCAGGAGACAAAAGGAGATTGGGCTGTGCTCCTTCAGCTGGTAAGGAACAGGACCAGATGGGTCTTTCCTTGCACTTTTAAAAGGAATGATTACATCTTCAGATTTCTCTAACAAAACACAATAATAGGTCAGGAGCTCTGCATTACAAAGAAAAAGGAAAACTACCTCCTTTCCTTTGTGTCCTCCACATCCACAGACTTACCAAAACTTCACTAAAAGACATATTTTCTCTTGAAGATTATTATTATTTATGTGTGTATGATGTTTGAGTATGCACATGCCACATACAGTGAGGTCAGAGGACAACTTTGTGGAGTCAGTTCTCTCCTTCCACCTTTATGTGGACTTCAGAGCAAACTCAGGTGGTCAGGCTTGCTGGCAAAGCATCTTTACCCACTGAGACATAGGCCCTACCTTCAAAGTCTCCACTACAAGGACATGTAACAGAATCAAGTCGGAATAGGGGTGTAACACCCTCAGTGGTAGAGCCCTAGCCTAGCATGTGACAAAACCCTGGGTTCCACACCCAGGACTGAAAAAAAAAAAAGGCAATGCAAAAAATAGTCCTGTGATATATTCATTTAAAATAATGAAAAATGCCAAGTGTGGGGGCACAGGCTTTTAATCCCAGCTCTCAGGAAGCAGAGGCAGGCAGATCTCTGTGAGTTTAAAGCCAGCTTGGTCTACATAGTAAGTTTCAGACCAGCTGGGATTACAAGGAGACCCTTGTCTCAATAATAATAATAATATTGAAATATGCATATTTTATTTTTATGTTCTTGTTATATTTGCATAATACATAATACTAAAAAACTCTATTAGGGTAGAAAAATCTGACTCATTTTAATTGTATTTACTTATTTGTTATTTGTTGCAGTTCTGGAGATCAAACCCAGGCCTTGGTTTTGATAGTTAAGTGCTTGGTGGTAGCACTACCACTGAGTTACAACTCCAATCCTTGCTTTTTTGAGATAGGCTTTCACTGTATAGCTCAGGCCTGCTTTAAGGCACATACCACCTGACCTTTACAGTATGCTTCTACACTAGTGTCTTTGGATTCCAGTATTTCTCTTTCCTTCTTCTCCTTAGTAACCTGGACTGCTCCCATGCTGCATTTAACAGTCTTGGGAGGAGGTTCCTTTTTTTCCAGCTCAATCTGCTATATTTATTAGATTAACACCAATGAGTCGAGTGCTTTAGACATCTACTTTGTAGCCCCAGAAAGTAGTTTAGGACCTAGAAAGTGAGAGGCATTCTATAAATAATGAATGAAGTAAATGGACTTGACAGGTACCCTAACTGCACTTATATCCTAAGAGATCTGTGAAGAAAGTAGGAACTTCAGGAAGGTCTTATAGACAAGCATAATCATTAATATGCCAACATGATAATCTATAAAGTCGTGGTTTGTTAGCCGGGCATGGTGGCACACGCCTTTAATCCTAGCACTTGGGAGGCAGAGGCAGGCAGATCTCTGTGAGTTCAAGGCCAGCCTGATCTACAGAGTGAGTTCCAGGACAGCCAGAGCTACAGGGAGACCCTGTTTCGAAAAGACCAAAAAAATAAAATAAAATAAAATAAAATAAAATAAAGTTGTGGTTTGTTGTATAACTGGGAGAAAATGAAAAATTTCAGACAGGAAAGCAAAAGTTGCTATTTGTTATAAAAATCTAAAAGAGGAAGGAAAAAACATCCAAGAAGCTAGAGGAAGCCCATTAGTGTGATGGTAGGAAGTATCTTTTGCAGGTTATGCAAATAAGCAGCTGTTTGACTAAAAAGGCAAAGCACATGAATCCAGAAAAGCTCTGAGGAATTGAATGCAGTCTTTCTTCAAAGTGTGACCATAGACGCAATCAAGAGGGATGACGTGGTGGCTGCTATGCAGTGTTTTCAGTAGCCTCCCTGCTTAGTCTGAGAACATCACATCTGCCTAGAAGCTCCCCAGTTAGAGATTCATCCATGTTTGTGCACAAGATGCAGCTGCCAACTGTCCTTTCGTCTCTGATAATGGAGGGTGGGAAAACAGTGAAAGGGATGCAAGAAGCTAGATGTGTGCCTCCAAAACATCATCATGAGCAGAAACTTAAAGGAAACTAGAAAGGGTTTGTATAAAGTCCAACTAAGGAATACTTTAGTCAAGTTTATTAAGCACAGCGGCCAGTTTGGAAAAGGTTTGTTCAATAAAAGACTTCATGTGGGGCTAAAGACATAGTTCAGCTGATAGAGTGCCTGCTTAGCATGCACCAAGCCCTGGGTCCTATCCCAGAACTGCATAAAACACAATGTGTTGGTACACAACTCTGATCCCAGCACTGGTGTGGGGAGGGTAGAGGCAGAAGGATCAAGGTCACCTTCTGCTACAAAGTAGGGTCCAGGCAGACCTGTACTACCTGAGGCACTGTCTCTAAAAAAAAAAGTGCCCTGAGAACCAGGGCTTTCATATGTATTTAAGTATAAAGGAAGTTATATTATTTAAGCTAAAACTGTAAATTACAGCAACTCTGAACCCCACCTTTCAAATTACCAGTGTGCTAGTTGCTAGTTCCCTTTTCTATTGTGAAGGAGTCCCCAGGTATCCTAGCTACATTTCTTGTTGCCTGACAAAAGCAACTTAGCAGGGAAAGGGTTCATTTTAGCTCCCAATTCCAGGTTACAGCTCATCATTGTGGGGAAGTTGGGGCAGCAAGAACTTGCAGCAGCTAGTCACATCCACAATCAATGGCAGAGGGAAAATGAATACATGCACATTTGCACTCAGCTCACTTTCCCACTCTTAGACAGTCCTGGACTCAGCCCCAAGGAATGGCACCTCCCACAATGTGCAGGTTCTCCTACCTGAATTAATATAATCAAGACAACCCCACCTCTACCCCCATCCACCCACAGGTCAACATGATCTGATCTGCACAACTAAAACTAACCATCACTCAAGGGGAGTTACCACCTCCCAAATATACCTGACATATCTGAATGTCTGAAATACCCCATGCCTGTCTGTCTCTCCTCTCCTCTCCTCTCTCTCTCTCCCTCTCTCTCTCCTCTCTCTCCTCCTTTTTTTCCTACTCTCTCCTCTCTTTCCTCTCCTTCCTCTCTCTCTCCAGCCAGTACCATAGTCCCATTGCCTTAGGTTTAGGCAAGAAATAGCTTTGCCTAAAAAAACCAGAATACCACTAATATAGGTATTTTTTTTATCACAGTCTCCTTATAGCACAGCTCAGACCAGGCTGTAATTTCTGGGCCTGGGGATATGGCTTAGTATGAGTTTCTTGCCTGGCCTGTATGAGGCCTTGTACTCTATCCCCAGCAATAGAAGAAAATGAAAAAACAGACTATAACATCTAACAGTATTTAGAAAGGTATGATGTGGCTACTGTAGCCTTGCTGGACCAGATACATAACTACCATAAGTTTTCAGAGTGCTCTATGTGCCCAGACACAGCTTCCTCTCTCCAGCAAAATTTCCTGACCATGTCTTAGACAACAACCACACCTAACAATTCTTAGGTTAGGATTCATTTTCAAAGTCTCATTTTCTGTCCCAACTACTACCTCTTCATAGGGTGAGGGACCTAGAATGGTCACTTCTTCTAGAGAAAAGTCTAATGTCCATGCCCAATGCTGTGATCTTGCCTTCTGGTTCAATGAGACTATCACTTTTTTTTTTTTCTTGAAATAGGGTCTCATGTAGCCCAGACTGATTTCCAAGTCGCTGTGTAACTGAGGATAACCATGCATTCCTGATCTCCAGCCTCCACCTCATGAGTGCTGGGATTACAGGCGTGTACTGCATTCCCAACTTAAAATTGTTGAATTTTTTTATTTTTTATTTTTTTGGTCTTTTCGAGACAGGGTCTCCCTGTAGCCCCAGCTGTCCTGGAACTCACTCTGTAGACCAGGCTGGCTTTGAACTCACAAAGATCTGCCTGCCTCTGCCTCTCAAGTGCTAGGATTAAAAGCGCGTGCGCGCGTGCCACCACACCTGGCAAAACTGTTGAATTTTTAAATAATTGTCTAGCTGAGTATGATAGTTCACACAGGCAAGAAGATGGCAGCAAGTTTAAGGCCATCCTTGGCTGCATAACAAGTTCAGGGTCAGCCTAGGCTATATATACAGAGTGAGACCTTACCTCAAAAAAATATGTAGGCCAACAAGATGATTCCAGAGGTAAAGGTACCAGCTGCCAAGCCTAACAACCTGTGTTCGGTCCTTCACATCAGTTCAATCCCAAAATATGCACAGGAGGAGAGAACCAGTTCCCCAAAGTCATCCTCATGCATGCTGTGGCATGTGCTCCCCCTAAAAATAAAAATGTGATAAAATAATAGGTACAAAGTAAAGGAAAAGAATAGTCTAGGGGGTTGGGGAGACATCTCAGTTGGTAAAGTGCTTGCAAGGGTGAGGACCTGACTTTGGTCCCAGAACCCATGAAAAAATGCCATGAATGGTAGCACATGCTTGTAATCCTGGAACCAGGGGGCTTCCTGGGGTTGACCAAGCAGCCCTCTAGACTAATCAGTGAGCTCCAGGCCAATGAAAGAGATTGTCTCAAAGGAGGCAGACCACATTCCTCAGGATGATATCTCGGGGTGTCCTCTGACCTCCACACACATAGCACACATATGCACACACACACACACACACACACACACACACACAAATTTTTAAAAAGTTTTTTTTGTTTTTAAAGAAAGTATTCTAGCCAGTTGTGGTGGCACATGCCTTTGATCCCAGCACTTGGGAGGCAGAGGCAGGCAGATTTCTGTGACCTAAAGAGTATTCTAACACAACAGTTCTTTTTTTTTTTTTTTTTTTTAATTAATTTTATTTATTTCCGTAATGTGTATGAATGGTACTGTCCCGCTCCATGCAAGTCGGTGCACCCGTGTCGTGCATGGCCGCAGAGGTCAGAAGATATGAAAGAAAAAAAAAAGGGTCTGATGGATTCCCCGGAACTGAAGTCTCCTCCTGGAAGTTTGGAGTTTCACAGTTCAGTCAAGCAGACGATGCTCGGTGCCTCGGCCGCATGTGGGTGGTGGGAGTCGAACCCGGGTCCTCTTGTAAAAGCGGTCAGGCGCTCTGAACCACTAGGCCACTTCTCCAACCAACACAAATACAGTTCTTACAACATTGTTATGTCAGTTTTTTTGGCATGACCAGGAAGAAACCTATCAAAACCAGTCTAGTCTGGTTCCTTTGCATAATCATTTTCTCAGCAAGCTTGTGTCTTTAGATCTTAGCTTTTTTTTCTCCTAAGAGCATGTGCTCAGACAAGAACATTCAATCTCTACAGAAGCCACATGTCGACATAAATGCTCTGAATCTACCAAGAAGAAAGGAACAAGCTCTTGTGTTCTTGCCCATCAGTGTCTACAGCACAAAGTCCTGCACCATATGTAAAGATTCCCAAATGGAGCATGATTTTCCTCTGTCTAAAGCATCTACATTCAGGATAATGGCTACTTTATATTTCCGAGTGTGGTAGATGTGTAATTGCTTTAATATGAGTACTGAAAAAATTCGCATAATTTTTCCCAGAATAGTACTCTCTGTTGTCAGGATGAAATACACCTATAAGGTTAGAGAGATTTTCGATCTTCCGCCCAACCCTTACATTTGTCAGGTTCCTGTCTCTGTTTCACTAAGAACACTTTTGTTTTTTGTTTTTTTTTTTTTTTTTTGTCTTTTTGAGGCAGGGTGCCCCTTAGTCCCCACTGGCCCGGAGCTCACTATGTTAAACCAGGCTGACCTTGAACTCACAGGAATCCGCCTGCTCTCTGCCTCCCAAGGCTGGAATTAAAATGTGCACCAACACACCTGTATTAAAAGAACTTCTTCTTTTATATGTACGTCTAAGCATTATGCTTTTTTTATTCAGAACTACATTTACTGATCATTGAATGTCAGGCACTATGATAACTTTCTAGAGTATAAAAAGACATAGCAGAAATATAAGGAAAAAGGTTGGGTGTGGTAGTGCAAAACATTTACTCTCAGCACTCAGAAGCAGAGGCAGGTGAATCGTCGCGGTGATTCAAGGGGGCCAGCCTGGTCTACATGTGAGTGCCAGGCCACTGGGGCTACAGAAACCGCATCTCCAAAAAATACACACATAAAAAAAAAAAAAAATATATGTAAAGGAATGTATAAAGTCAGTAATTTCAAGGAGAAGATGAGAAAGAAAGGAGGAAGGAGAAGAAGAGAAGAGAGAAAAAAGAGAGAATATTAGAATGTATAATATAATAATAGCAAAAAACAGCTTGCACTATCACAACATGTCAGAGTCTAAGGAGATTAGCGTCTGATAGAATCGGGCTGGCTATAGCATTCTGAGTTGCGACACACCTACAGTGGCTAGTTTGTAGTCAGGCTTACGTATGAGCGGTCTGTACGGCAAAAAGTAGTGACATCGAGCTCTGCTGATGTCGTCAATGGACCTTCTCATGTCATGGCCCGCTTTATCCGTCTCACCTACTCAACGTCCTGGTGCGAAGCATCCTGTCCACTGTTTCGTTCATCAGGTCAGAACGAGCTGACATGGACAGCACAGAATATGTGGGCTGGAAGATAGTAAACGATGCGTTAGGATCTTGAGCTTGGATCACTGCCGAATAGTATGAATGCAGCACCGACAGGGATACACGAAGTGCAGTGTGAAGAAGAGGCGCGTTGTACAGACTCACTAATATCGTCTTGCAGTGTCTATCAATTCTCGTCGAATAAGGCTATTGAACTCGTACGAGGGCCATTCTGTGGACGGGATATCTTGCTTCGCCTATACGTGTGGGGTACTATAGCGTGGTGTCTGCTCTAATTGTCCACTTTAGGAGGCTTAATTTAACAAGTCCCTAATTTATCCATCCCTTCATTCCTACATAAGTTCCGCTAATTAGTTGAAGATAAGCTGTCGTTATTAATTGTCCTGCTAGGCTGGGCAATACTATCTCTTTAGACCGGTGCTTAATGCTTAGCTGAGACAGTATAAAAAGATGAGAATCTAGCCGCATTCTTGCTCGATATATGGTGCGGGGTGAGTTGGCGAACTCTAGCACGGGCGTCTCTATCCTGATGCCTTCAAGGCCTATATTCGCGGGTATTCAATGCCGCAACAGCACACAACACCGTTATCCCAGCGACTCAGGAGGCAAAGCAGGTGGATCGCCTTGGTGAGATGAGCCAGCCTGCTACATAGCAATTTCCAGGCAAGCCAGGGCTGTATAGGGAGACCCTGTCTCAAAAAATAAAACGGGCTGGAGAGATGGCCTAGTGTTAAGGGCACCAACTGCTCTTGCAGAGGACCCCGGGTTCGATCCCAGCACACACAGGGTGGCTGACAAGCCACTTTAACTCCAGGATCCAGGAGGGGGAATCCAACACCCTCTTACTGACCCGTGAGCATTGGCATTGCACGACGTGGGCACAGACCTGCATGCAAGCAATACTCATAACAATAAAGAATACATTTTTTAAAAATTAAAAAACAAATTAAAAAAAAAAGCACTGTAGCAACAGTGATGGAAATGGAGAACTTAAGTTAAATAAATAAGGACACAAAAGAAAATAAAAAGTACCCCACATTTGTCTCATTCATATGTAGAATGCCATGATTTTATAGATATTAGACATAGAAGGTGTTGCAGAGGCCGGCAGAGGCAGGCAATGAGGGAGAAATGGGGAAGGTCGAGCCACAAGCTATAGTTCCAAAAGAGCAAGAAGTTCTGGTGTGCAGTTGCACAGTAGGGTGACTATAGATGATGGCAATAACAGTAATAATGGGGCTAGAGAGAAGGCCTAGGGGTTAAGAGCACACACTGCGCCTTCAGAGGACCCGGGGTCAATCCCCAGCAACCACATGGCGGGCTAGAACCACCTAAAACTACTCCATTTTCCAGAGAATCCAAGACCCTCTTCTGACGTCTGTGGCATTGCAATTTCAATGCACGACATGGGTGCACCAACCGACATGCAAGACAGTACACTCATACACATACCAAAATAAGTAAAATTAAAAAAATAACAGTAATAATATGACAAACACTGGGTACACCAACCTACATGCAGACATACACTCATACACATACAAAATAAATAAAAGTTAAAAAAATAACAGATAGATATTTGCAACGACATGGGGTGCACAACAACCTACATGCAGGACGTACACTCATACACATACAAAATTAAATAAATTTAAAAAATAACAGTAATATAATGTACATTTCAAAAGCGAGAGGAAAGGAGTGTGAGGGCCTTCATCAAGATATGCTAACTGTCTGGGTGTGGTGTTTACACCTTTAATCCAGTACTTGGAAGCCAGAGGCATACAGTTCTTTGGTAAGTCAGGCCAGCCTGGTACAATCCATTCTAAGCCTGGCTCAAAAAACAACAACAGGACTAGAGAGATGGCGGGAGTTAAAAGCATGGCGCTCTTGTACAAGACCCAGGTTCAGATCCCCAGCACCCACATGGTAGCTAACAACTGTGCCGTAACTCCGTGTTCTGACCTCCATGGATAGTGCACACATGTGTAACACTTACATACATGCAGGCGAATATACTACTCATAAACATAAAATAATAAATAAAATGAAAAACAACTAAAGAAAAGCTAAATGGTGTGGAGGAGATGGTATGTTGAGTCGGACAAATATTAGTATGATGTATACTTGAATAAAACATAATCACACATAAAATAAAAGGCTGGGAGATGTCTCAGCGAATAAGACCTGGCTGTGACGGAGATGTCTCAGTGATAGAGACGCCGTGCGGAGAATGTCTCAGTGAATAGAGACTGGCTGTGTGGAGGTGTCTCAGTGAATAGAGACTGGCTGTGCGGAGATGTCTCAGTGAATAGAGACTGGCTGTGCGGAGATGTCTCAGTGAATAGAGACTGGCTGTGTGGAGGTGTCTCAGTGAATAGAGACTGGCTGTGTGGAGATGTCTCAGTGAATAGAGACTGGCTGTGCAAGTATGAGGAACTTAGTTCATGGATCCCGAGAACCGCGACCTAAAAACCAGGTAGAGTGGCTGTTGCTTGTAATCCCACCCAGCCACTCAAAAGAAGATGGGATCCGCCTTGTGATACTGGCTAGCTATACAGTTGGCTCAGCTTCACTGAGAACCCTGATGCAAAAAACAAAGTAGAGAACGATTGAGGAAAACACCCTGTGGGAAAATTCAGTTCAGTTAAGTATGAATAGGCCAGCATTCCAACCAGTGACCCCTAGTGCATAAAAAGTGGGAGGTCATGGGACCCCGAATCCGCTTGCTTGCCTCATGGAGTTGGATGTGGTGACTCAAAGTCTGGTATTTGGCCTGGGCAAGAAGTCGCACTGGCTATAAAACCCATCCATTTTTAATAAAGACTCTTTCTATATTTGGATACCTTATATGCGTCTACATGCTGTGCTTTCCTGCATGTTTTCTACATGGCTCACCGTAGGAATAAATGGGATGACCCACAACACCCAACGTCAGTTCAGTCAACACACACAACACACACACATACACACAACAGCTGCCCAAAGACAGGTGAATACACACACACAGACAGGAAAACATATGCTTGTCCAATACATTTTAGTTGAAAAATTTTAATGTTCTTGGCAAGTAAGTTTGACATTTTGTAATTTAAAAAAAAAAAAAAAAGAAAAAAAAAAGAACATGATGTACATGGAGAATGCTTCCATGGTTACAAGAGCCGGTCTGCTCCTGCAGAGGACCCCACATGCTCAAGAGTGCCCCCCTTGTGACGACCAACCCCTATAACTCCAGTTCCAGGGGCTCCATCGTCTTCTTCTGTCTATCTGACCTCCCCAAGCATTGCACGACAAGACATGGGTGCACTTAAAAACACACATGCAGGCATATACTCATATAGCAAACCTGAAAAATAATATAAAATATTTTTTGAAAAATAGAATATGGTTAATGGCACTCCTGATTTCTATCTGATTTCTTTCTCATCTGCCTTTGTCTTTTTTCTTGAATACAGACATAGAATACTGCTCTGGTGGGCACTTAATTCAGTTCCTTCTATCAGAAGTTTGTGGCCATGTTTATCCTTCCAGAATGCCTGAAAGATCTATATATTTAACCCTGAAAGATCACTCCACATTGTTTGTTCACCAGTTGTCCCTGATGTAAGATGTGCAGTTTATTTTGTGTCATCCTCCAGAATACCATTAGCCCTGTATAAGATCACATTTGACCATGTTTTTCATTTCTTTACTCGTTACATGTTTTTTTTTTTTTGGTATTTTTTGAGACAAGGTTTTTTTTTTTTTCCCTTTAGTCCCAGCTATTTTGGAGCTCATTATGTAGACTGGGGGGCCTTGAATTCACAGAGAGTCTGCCTGCCCGTCTTCTTCTTGCCTCCCAAGGTGCTGGCGATTAAAGGCGTGTGCCACTTTTTTTTTTTTTTTTTTTTTAATTATTTTTTAAAAAAATTTAATTTTTATTTAGTCCCTTGTATGTGTATGCCTTACTGTCCTGCATGTAGGTTTGTGCACCCCGGTCGCGTGCAATGCCGCAGAGGTCAAAGAGGGTCGGATTCGCCTGGAACTGAGTCCAGACGTTCTCAGACACAACCATGTGTGTGGGGCTGGGGATTGAACCTGGGTCCTCTGGCAAGAGCAGTCCGGTGCTCTTAATCAAACCGCTGATCTTTTCTTTGGAGAGCCATCTCTCCAGCCCTGCTCACCCCACTTTTAAACAAGACTGCCAGCAAGCTGACTGTAGCAGCCAGAACTCGAACCTTCAAATAACCATCACACCCTGGTATGTGAACTGAGGTCTTCCTTGTTGCCCTGACAGCCCCCTGAGTGATGTCTGAGCAAACTGGACCTGACTTCATTCAGCAAGAATCCGTCCTGTTAGTTAGTGGGATGACTAAACTTTTTTTTAAAGAAATGAGTCTCATCTCACTACATAGCCCAGGCCTGGCCTTGAAATTTGGGAAAGGTTCTCCTTCATTAGCCTCTCTAATGCTAGAATTGCAGCTATGTGCTTGACCAGGCCAAGGACGTACATGGCTGGTAAACATTATTTCTGCATGTGAAGGTGTTTTCAAAAGAGAGTTTAGCATTTGAATAATATCCTGACTAGAGAAGATCACCCTTAACAATGTGGCTCGCATTGTCCAATACACTGAGGGCCCAACAGGACAAAAAGGCAGAGGAAATGTTAATTCATCCTCTCTTCTAGACATCCATTTCCTTCTGACCTTGGACTCACAGCTCCTGGTTCTTAAGCCTTGGACTCTAGAACTTGTGCCAGTAGTCTGTCCCCGTTCTTAGGCCATGGGACTTGGCTTGGAGTTACACGTCCCGCATTCTCAAATTCTGATTTCTGACGCATTGTATAACACTGGCTTTTGCTGGGCCCTTCAGCTAGCAGAAGCAGAACAAAAAAAAACCATCATTTTTAAATTTTAAACTTCATAATAAATGAGCTAATTCCCCATTGTATATATAAAATGGTGGTATAGATGGGGCGGGAGGGATGGCCTATAATGTTAAGAAAAGAGCGCCGACTGCTCTTGCAGAGGACCCAGTTTTGACACCAGCACCCACATAGGCGGCTGAGAAACCATCTTAAATCCAATTCCAGGGGAACTGAGACTCCAGTTCCAGGGAACCGACAACCTCTTTCCTGACTTCCACAGCATTGCACTACATGAGTGCGGAACAAACCTACATGCAGAGCAGTACATTCCCTACACAAATAAATAATGAAATAAATAAAAGATTTTTTAAAAAGTAAAAAAAAAAGTGGTATATATTATAACTGTATAGAAACCTCCTCAAATTGGTTATCTATAACCCCAGAATTCTTCTTCACAAATTAGTCAAGTATTAGAGAAAATTCTCAGAATGTTATCCACCACTCTATTTTTTTCCTCTCAATTTACTTCTGAAGAATAGTGAGAGGGGCTCAGGTGTGGTGGCTTATATTATGATTTGCCTTTAATCCCAAGCACTTAGACATAGGGACAGGATGCCTATTATGCGTCGAAGTCAGCCTGTTCTACACAGGGAGTGCCAGGTCAGTCACAACTACATAGAAACGCTGTCTCAAAAGAAATAAAAAAGTAGCAGGGTGAGAAGCATCAGGAAACTCTTTTATTAGCCAGCTGTGCTGGATAGTTTGTGTCCAACATTGACCAACAGACACCCTTGGTTGAGGGAGCCTCCGTTGAGGAATTGGCTCCATTGGATTGGCCTTTGTGGCGCATCTGTGGTGTATTGTCTTAATTGTTGAAGCAGTGAACAGTATAAAAGGCAGGCTGAGCAAGCCAGTAGAGAGCAAGCTAGTAGAGAGCAAGCCAGTGACCATCACTCCTCCATGGCCTGTGCTTCAGCATCCTGCCGCGTTTCCGGTTCCTCCCTGATTTCCCTGCCTTGAGCTCCCTAAGTGATGTTCTGTGACCTGGGAGATGTAGCTGAATAAACCTTTCCTCCCCAAAATTTGGTGTTGGTCATAGTGTTGTGTCACAGCAATGGAAGACAGACTTAGTAACAGAAATTGGTACCAGAGAGTTGGGTATTGCTGGGACAGACCTGACGGTGTTTTGGGGAAGGATTGTGGGGGCGTTTGGAACTTTGTGCTAGGAAGATCATTGAAGCTTAAAGATTGCTGCTGTGGAGCTTGGGAGCATTTTTGCTGAAGGAGTTTGTAGAAGATGGAGGCCTGGCTTGTGAAGTTTCAATGGGAAGCAGAGATCATCAGGGACTGTGTAAATCTGCTGGTGGGTTCTGGTTCATCCTGGGGCTGGAGAAGATGCTAATTAACAGAGAACCAGAACCTGAAGTGAAACTTTTGTGGTACTAGGGGCAATTGATGCTGGTAGCCTGGGCCTAAAAATCAGCTGTAAGTAACAAGATAACCCAGCATCACTGAGGGGAAATCTTCAGGGAGAATATCTTCAAGGTCGGCACACAGAAGCTATGATCCAAAAGGTGCCTGAGCCTCCATCTCGAGTCTAGAGCCGGACTTGGGAAAGTGTAAGAGTCTCCTATGTGGTTCTTGTTTTGAAATTTGAGGGGGTCACCGAGCGCAGCCGAGGCTTGGCACTGTGAGAGTCAGGAAAGACCATTGGTGTGGAAGTGCACCTCGGTTTCTGTGAAGACCCCAGGATTGCAAGGGGTCATGGAGAGAAGCCTAGGCTTTTGCACCAGGAAGGTCAGAAGAGACCATTGGTGGAAGGTGCTGCCTCAGTTTCAATAGCGACCCCAGTTTTTTGGAGATGCCGGGACTGGGACGACCACCAAGAGCACCGGTGAGGATGTAGAATGGAGTTGGCCTGGGCCTGCGAGTTGAACTGTGTGAGCCACGGATGGCAGAATTGGAGAGGGGGAGCTGCCAGAGACCCCTTTTGAGCAGAAGATTGTGAGTGAATGCCAGGTGTGTAGCCTTGAGCTACTTTTCTGGCCTTAGGTTTTGTTTGAGAGTGCCCTGATTCTTCCACTTTGAAATAAGACAGTATTGTTTTGGATTTTACAGGGGCCCACAGTTAAGAGACTTTTAATAAACTGGACTTTTAAGTGTTTGAACATATTAAGGACTGTGGGGCCTTTAAAAGATGTAACTGGTTCTTAGGTTGGTGAGGTAGGTTAACAATCATGGACTTTGGGGATAGAACTGGAAAGGNAAAAAAAAAAAAAAGAAATATAGGAAAGGAAATGTATAAATCAGTAATTTCACAATCAAAGAGAGAATATTAGATGTATAAATAATATAGCAAAACAACTGCTATACTCAGCTAAAGATACTATTAGTCCTGAGCATGACAGCATGCGGGGGTCGTAGAGAGGTGGTAGGCAAAGACCACCCTCTCCAGTTTCCTCACCGCCGAAGATCTTCACTCTGTCAGCACGCGACGGAGTGGGGCTGGGGAGAGTAAGTGCGCTGCCGAACCGAAAGTAACCACGACAGGGAGTCGAGTCAAGGTGTTACAGCTCAAGCTCACTTTATTGCAGGTTTACAGAGGTTTATAAGCCATGCCGGCTTCCCTACTGGGGTATGTGTCTCTTCCTAATTGGTCCTTTTAGGAGGCTTAATTTACAAGTCCCTAATTGATCCAATCCCTTCCCTTCCTAGCATAGTCCCTAATTATGTTTAAGATAAGCTTGGAATGTCCTGTGGGCTGGAACATCCTGAGGCTTATCTTAGCGGAAGTAAAGAAGTGAAACTAGCCTTCCTTGCTCAATGGGCGGGGGTGAGTTTGCGAAACTCTAGCACAGGCTTTCTTTTGTCCTTCAGGCCTATCTTCTCGGGTATTCAATGCCGTCAACAGCACACACCTTTAATCCCAGCACTCAGGAGGCAAAGGCAGGTGGATCTCTTGTGAGATTGAGGCCAGCCTGCCTACATAGCAAGTTCCAGGCAAGCCAGGGCTGTATAGGGAGACCCTGTCTCAAAAAATGAAAACGGGCTGGAGAGATGGCCTAGTGGTTAAGGGCACCAACTGCTCTTGCAGAGGACCCGGGTTCGATCCCCAGCACCCACATGGTGGCTGACAGCCATCTTTAACTCCAGTTCCAGGGGAATCCAACACCCTCTTCTGACCTCCGTGGCATTGCATGACACAGGTGCACAGACCTGCATGCAGACAGTACATTCATACACATAAAGAATAAATTTTTTAAAATTAAAAACAAATTAAAACAAAAAAAGCACTTGTAGCAACATGGATGGAAATGGAGAGACTTAAGTTAAATAAATCAGGCACAAAAAGAAAAGTACCACATGATCTCATTCATATGTAGAATTCCATTGATTTTATAGATGATGAGAATAGAATGGTGAGTGCAGAGGCCGCAGAGGCAGGCAATGAGGGAGAAATGGGGAAGGTCGAGCCACAAGCTATAGTTCCAAAAGAGCAAGAAGTTCTGGTGTGCAGTTGCACAGTAGGGTGACTATAGATGATGGCAATAACAGTAATAATGGGGCTAGAGAGAAGGCCTAGGGGTTAAGAGCACCAACTGCTCTTGCAGAGGACCCGGGTTCAATCCCCAGCACCCACATGGCGGCTAAGAACCACCTTTAACTCCAGTTCCAGAGGAATCCAAGACCCTCTATCTGACTTCTGTGGCATTGCACGACATGGGTGCACCAACCTACATGCAGACAGTACACTCATACACATACAAAATAAGTAAAATTAAAAAAAATAACAGTAATAATATTGCACGACATGGGTACACCAACCTACATGCAGACAGTACACTCATACACATACAAAATAAATAAAATTTAAAAAAATAACAGTAATAATATTGCACGACATGGGTGCACCAACCTACATGCAGACAGTACACTCATACACATACAAAATAAATAAAATTTAAAAAAATAACAGTAATAATAATGTACATTTCAAAAAGCTAGAGGAAAGGAGTGTGAGGGCCTTCATCAAGATATGCTAACTGTCTGGGTGTGGTGGTTTACACCTTTAATCCCAGTACTTGGGAAGCAGAGGCAGACAGTTCTTTGTAAGTTCAAGGCCAGCCTGGTACAAATCCAGTTCTAGAGCCTGTCTCAAAAAACAAACAACAGGAGCTAGAGAGATGGCTGGAGGTTAAAAGCAGTGGCTGCTCTTGTACAAGACCCAGGTTCGATCCCCAGCACCCACATGGTAGCTAACAACTGTCCGTAACTCCAGTTCTGACCTCCATGGACATGGTACAACACATGTACACTTACATACATGCAGGCAATATACTCATACACATAAAATAATAAATAAAATTAAAAACAACAACAAAAAAGCTAAATGTTTGAGGAGATAGGTATGTTTGATCTGACAAATATTATATGATGTATACTTGAATCAAAACATCACGTACATAAAAGAAAAGGTCTGGGAGATGTCTCAGCGAATAGAGACTGGCTGTGCGGAGATGTCTCAGTGAATAGAGACTGGCTGTGCGGAGATGTCTCAGTGAATAGAGACTGGCTGTGCGGAGATGTCTCAGTGAATAGAGACTGGCTGTGCGGAGATGTCTCAGTGAATAGAGACTGGCTGTGTGGAGATGTCTCAGTGAATAGAGACTGGCTGTGCGGAGATGTCTCAGTGAATAGAGACTGGCTGTGCGGAGATGTCTCAGTGAATAGAGACTGGCTGTGCGGAGATGTCTCAGTGAATAGAGACTGGCTGTGCGGAGATGTCTCAGTGAATAGAGACTGGCTGTGCGGAGATGTCTCAGTGAATAGAGACTGGCTGTGTGGAGGTGTCTCAGTGAATAGAGACTGGCTGTGTGGAGATGTCTCAGTGAATAGAGACTGGCTGTGCAAGTATGAGGACCTTAGTTCAGATCCCGAGAACCCACCTAAAAAGCCAGGTAGATGTGGCTGTGCTTGTAATCCCAGCACTCAAGAAGAGATGGGATCCCTGGGGAGACCTGGCTAGCTAGACAGTTGAGCTCAAGCTTCACTGAGAGACCCTGATTCAAAAAACAAAGTAGAGAACGATTGAGGAAAACACCCTGTGGGAAAATTCAGTTCAGTTAGGTATGAATGGGCTAGCATTCCAGCCAGTGCCCTCTAGTGCATAAGTGGGAGTCATGGGACCTCCCTGGCCGTGCCCATGGAGTGGGATGTGGTGACTCAAAGGTCTGGGATTTGGCCCTGGGCAATGAAGTCACACTGCCTATAAAACCCAGCCATTTTTTAATAAAGGCTCTCTCTGTATTTGGATACCTTATATGCGTCTACATGCTGTGCTTTCCTGCATGTTTTCTACATGGCTCACCGTAGGAATAAATGGGATGACCCACAACACCCAACGTCAGCTTCAGGCACAAACACACACACACACACATACACACACACGTGCCCAAAGACAGGTGAATACACACACACACATGAAAAACAATATGGTATTGCATATTTATTGCAAATTTTATGTTCTTGCAAGTAAGTTGACATTTTAATTAAAAAAAAAAAAAAAAAGAACCATTAGGTCTGGAGAGATGCTTCCATGGTTAAGAGCACTGTCTGCTCCTGCAGAGGACCCCACATGCTCAATCCCACATGGTGACTAACAACCACCTATAACTCCAGTTCCAGGGGCTCATCGTCTTCTTCTGACCTCCACAAGCATTGCACCACATGGGTGCACTTACACACATGCAGGCAATATACTCATATACATAAAAATAATAAATAAAATATTTTTTAAAAATAGAATCATTAATGGCCACATCTGATTTCTTTCTCATCTGCCTTTGTCTTTTTTCTTGAATACAGACATAGAATACTGCTCTGGTGGGCACTTAATTCAGTTCCTTCTATCAGAAGTTTGTGGCCATGTTTATCCTTCCAGAATGCCTGAAAGATCTATATATTTAACCCTGAAAGATCACTCCACATTGTTTGTTCACCAGTTGTCCCTGATGTAAGATGTGCAGTTTATTTTGTGTCATCCTCCAGAATACCATTAGCCCTGTATAAGATCACATTTGACCATGTTTTTCATTTCTTTACAATTTTTTTTTTTTTTTGGTATTTTTGAGACAGGGTCTCCCTTTAGTCCCAGCTAGCCTGGTGCTTACTCTGTAGACCAGGCTGGCCTTGAATTCACAGAGATCTGCCTGCCTCTGC
Organism: Rhizomys pruinosus; assembly: GCA_009823505.1. Taxonomy (NCBI): domain Eukaryota; kingdom Metazoa; phylum Chordata; class Mammalia; order Rodentia; family Spalacidae; genus Rhizomys; species Rhizomys pruinosus. The sequence goes on from VZQC01005527.1 coordinate 2,090,795, forward strand.
CTCCCAAGTGCTGGGATTAAAGGCGTGTGCCACTGAGCCCAGCTTCTTTGCAATTTTTTTTAAAAAAATTTAATTTTTATTTATCCTTGTATGTGTATGAATGTACTGTCTGCATGTAGGTTTGTGCACCCGTGTCGTGCAATGCCGCAGAGGTCAGAAGAGGGTGTCGGATTCTCCTGGAACTGGAGTCAAAGACGGTTCTCAGACACCATGTGGGTGCTGGGGATTGAACCTGGGTCCTCTGCAAGAGCAGTCGGTGCTCTTAACCGCTGCTCTTTTGGAGAGCCATCTCTCCAGCCCTGCATCACCCACTTTTAACAAGACTTCCATCAAGCTGACTTAGCCAGAACTCTCACCTTCAATAACCAATCACCCTGGATATGTGACTGAGGTCCTTGTTGCCTGCCAGCCCCTGAGTGATGTCTGATCAAACTGACCTGACTTCAGCAAGAATCCTGTTAGGTTAGTGTGATGACTAACTTTTTTTTAAAGAAATAGAGTCTCACTACATAGCCCAGGCAGGCCTTGAAATGAAGGTTCTCCTTCATTAGCCTCTCTAATGCTAGAATTGCAGCTATGTGCTTGACCAGGCCAAGGACGTACATGGCTGGTAAACATTATTTCTGCATGTGAAGGTGTTTTCAAAAGAGAGTTTAGCATTTGAATAATATCCTGACTAGAGAAGATCACCCTTAACAATGTGGCTCACATTGTCCAATACACTGAGGGCCCAACAGGACAAAAAGGCAGAGGAAATGTTAATTCATCCTCTCTTCTAGACATCCATTTCCTTCTGACCTTGGACTCACAGCTCCTGGTTCTTAAGCCTTGGACTCTAGAACTTGTGCCAGTAGTCTGTCCCCGTTCTTAGGCCATGGGACTTGGCTTGGAGTTACACGTCCCACATTCTCAATTCTGATTCTGACTGCTTTGTAACACTGGCTTTGCTGGCCCTTCAGCTAGCAGACAGCAGAACACCATCATTTTTTAAACTTCATAATTACATGTGCTAATTCCCATTTGTATATATAAAATGTGTATATATGGGGCTGGAGGGATGGCCTAATGGTTAAGAGCGCCGACTGCTCTTGCAGAGGACCCAGGTTTGATCCCCAGCACCCACATGGCGGCTGAGAACCATCTGTAACTCCAATTCCAGGGGAACTCCAGTTCCAGGGGAATCCGAGACCCTCTTCTGACCTCCACAGCATTGCACGACATGGGTGCACAAACCTACATGCAGACAGTACATTCCTACACATAAATAATAAATAAATAAAAATTTTTAAAAAGTAAAAAAAAAGTGTATATATTATATACTGTATAGAAACCTCCTCAAATTGGTTATCTATAACCCCAGAATTCTTCTTCATAAATTAGTCAAGTATTAGAGAAAATTCTCAGAATGTTATCCACCACTCTATTTTTTTCCTCTCAATTTACTTCTGAAGAATAGTGAGAGGGGCTCAGGTGTGGTGGCTTATGCCTTTAATCCCAGCACTTGAGAAACAGAGGCAGGTGAATATCTATGAGTCTGAAGTCAGTTGTCTACACAGGGAGTGCCAGGTCAGTCACAACTACATAGAAAACTCTGTCTCAAAAGAAATAAAAAAGTAGCAGGGTGAGAAGCATCAGGAAACTCTTTTATTAGCCAGCTGAAAACCAGATTTGCTTATGTGTAAACACTCCCTTTTTGTTTGTTTTGTTGTTTGTTTGTTTGGTTAGTTGATTGGTTGTTTTTTGAGACAGGGTCCCAGTTGGCCTAGAACCCACTTTGTAGACCAGATTGGTCTCAAACCTGCAGCAGTCCTCTGGACTCTATAGACTGGGATTTGCAACCCCCACCCCTGGCTAGTCTTACCTTAAAACCTTGTTTCAGCTGCTGGTAGATTTGGGCTTTATCGGTGCAGATTTGTTGTTCATTTCACCAGATTTGGGGATAGAATAAGCATGACCCCACCCAATTCTTCTATCCTTACTTACAAGTCATTCTATTAAGCTCAACTAAATTAGAAATACTATAGCTGTTCATCAGAGATATTTTCATAAAGAGGTTCAAATAGAAGAAAAAGAATAAACATTCCACCCTGTACATACTAATTAGTCAGTAAATGTCTGCAAAATTAATTTGAAAGTTTCCCTTGACATGGTTCAGATAATTAAAGTTGCAAGTTGTTATTACATCTTATCATTTCAATTTTTCCATTATAGTAATAAGGGAGCACTCAGTAATGCAAGAGCCGAGGCCGAGCACTTCACCCAGATCACCTGGGTGAGTCCTCATAGTACTATGGTAAGGTAGTACTGCTGTTGTCATTGATCCCACTTCCCTTTTTGTTGTGTGTACCCTAGCTCAAGGCTTCACACATGCTACGAGAGTGCTCCACCACTAAATTATACCCACCAACCCTTTATGCTCCTTTTATAGACAAAGAACTTTCAGTATAGAGAGACTAAACAACTCATTGGAAGAACACAGCCATCAAGATGTGAAACCTGGACTCTGGTGCCAAGTATGGAATTTTTAACAACTAAATTAGAGTGCCTTCTTTTTCAGGAATTTAATGGAAAGAACACTGAACTTATAGTCAAAAGATCTGAATATAAGCTGGGCTCCAGCATTACATGTTACGCAATCTTGGCAAGTCATTAAAATTCTATTGCTCACTTGTAAAAAGAGGGTGATAATGGACTTTCTGATTGTTTTGAGAGTCATAAAACTTTTGTTTAAAATGGTAGGTTAAGGGGGTTGGAGAGATAGCTCAGCCTTTAAGAGCAGCTGCTATTCTTGCAAAGGACCCAGGTTTGGTTGCCAGCACCGACACAGTGGCTAACAACTGTCAGCAACTCCAGTGCCAGGGGGATCCAACGCCCTCTTCTGGCCTCCACGGGCAATGCACATATGAAGTGCATTTAACATACATGCAGGCAAAACACTCAAACACAAAAAATAAATTAATTAAAAAAAATTAATTGATTAAGATAAAATGAAATTATAGGTTAGGGACTAGGGAGATGGCTCAGTGGGTAATAGCACTTGATGCCCAAGCATGGGAACCTGAGTTTGGATTCCAAATATGGATGGAAAAGCCAAGCATGAGTGCTTGCCCCTGTAACCCTAGTGGTTGGGGGAGGGGTGAATCCATTCAAGGTTAGAGCATTTGCCATACGCAGGACTCTGTATTCCATCCTCAGCACCAGAAAAAAAGGAGGGAGGCAAGTTGAACAGGTACACTTACCTCTGTTCTCAGATTAAATTCACTAAAACAACAGTAAAGTGATGTTTAGAAAGCATCAGCCTTAAAGGCTAATGTGACTAGAAAGGAAATACATATTGGAGCTGGGTGTGACTATACGCACGTGTGATCCAGCACTCAGGAGACCGAGGCAGGAGGATCTAGAGTTGGAGGCTAACCTAGGCTACAGACCTTGTCTTAAGGGGAATAAAAATATTGGAATCCCAGATACATAAATATGAATAAGTAACAACTGATTAAACAGAACCAAGAAAGTTAACTCCAAACCCACAAAAGGGGAAGTGGAGAAGCAACCTGGAGGGAGACACAGGCAGATCTCTGTGAGATTGAGGCCATCCTGGTCTACATAGTGAGTTCCGGGCCTGCAAGGGCTACAGGGAGATCCTGTCTCAAAAAGTCCCAAAAAAAAAAAAAAAAAAATTGGAAACTGAACCAGGAGCATGGGTTGAAGTCCACCCAAACAGCAGTTCCCTCCTGTGCAGCAAAGACAACTTCCTTGACCCATCAGAAGACTGCAGCGTACTTCTCTAGAAAGAGTAAAACAGGATTTCTGAACTTGGGATGAGGTCACCAGGCATTTTAAAAAGACTCTTCTGACCTCCGCGGCATTGCACGGCACGGGTGCACAAACTTGCATGCAGACAGTACATTCATACACATACAGAAATAAATAAAAAAAATTAAAAAAAAAAAAGACCTCTGGGCTGGTGAGATGGCCCAATGGGTAAAAAGGTACAAGCCTAAAAACTTGAGTTTGTGGAGCTGGAGAGATGGCTCAGCGGTTAAGGTCGCCAACTGCTCTTGCAGAGGACCCGGGTTCGATTCCCAGCACCCACATGGCGGCTAAGAACCATCTTTAACTCCAGTTCCAGGGGAATCTGACGCCCTCTTCTGACCTCCACAGCATTGCAAGACACAGGTGCACCAACCTACATGAAGACAGTACACTCATACACATAAAAATAAATAAATAAATTAATTAATTAATTTTTTAAAAAAAGAAAACTTGAGTTTGAGCCCTAGAATCCATGTAAAGATGGAAGCAGAAAAACAGTTCCACAAAATTGTCCTCTGGCCTCCACATGTATCATAGTATACACACACACACACACACACACACACACACACTAATAAACAAGAACTACCTTTGTGAAAGGCAGCAAGCAGTGCAGGCTCATAACTAGTCAAACCACTAAGAATAAGTGACTGTCGAGTGCTCTGTCCTACGACATCTATGACAACCTCTGCAAGCTACAGACAGATATGCTGCAGAAGAGGGGACTAAAAGAGTGGAGATCTGAAGGAGAGGGGGAGGCTGTGAAATGCCTTTTCACAGACATGACATGCTGTTGTACTCATGAATTCACTGCAGTTTTGGCTACCTCACAAGACCTGTACAAGATCAAGCTTGCACGGCTGGGAGAGAGGTTGGTGGCAGAGCTCTGGCAGGTGATGGCTGCTGGGGGTAAGGGAGTCACTTTTCTTCACGGATGTTCATGCTCACGCAAGCAGCACTAAATGGACTCAATGGGTAATAAAAAAGAGGAAGACAAAAAAATAGCACTTGGGAGGCAGAGGCAGGGGGACCTCTGTGAGTTCAAGGCCAGCCTGGTCTACAGAGTGAGTTCCAGGACAGCTGGGGCTACAGGGAGACCCTTTCTGGAAAAGACCAAAAAAAAAAAAAAAAGGAAGACATGAGGCTGGAGGAGCACAGTTTAGGGAGGACTGGAAAGAGGGGTGAGTAAGAGGAAGGTGTGGTCAGGACACATCATATGAAATTGTCAAAGAATAAATTTAAAGCATAATATTTTTAATTTTAAATTTATGTGTTTGCTTGCATGCCTGCATGTGTGTCCGTGGAGGAAACCAGAAGAGGGTGTCAGAACTCTTGGAACTGGAGCTACAGATATTGTGTGCCACCATGTGGGTGTTGGCAACTTGGGTCCTCTGTATTCCACAGCCTCTATTGTGTGTTGTGTGTATGTAACTTCCACACACAGACCTGTATGCACACACACACACTGTACATGCCTGTATGCACACAGAGGCCAGAGAAGAGCATCAGGCATCCTGATCTATCACCTTCCCTTGAGACGGGGTCTCTCAATGAACCTGGTGCTAGGTTAGCAGCTAGCAAGCCCAGCCTTTCTCCTCTCTCTCCTCCCCCACTCTCCCACACATTTGGGTCAGAATTATAGGAGAAGGTCCCAAATGAAGAGGGACATAGTGAACCAGTGTGGGTTTTGAGGGGTTTTGTGTGTGTGTGTGTGTGTGTGTGTGTACACATATGTGGTACATTTACATCATGCAAGCAAAACAATATTAATTTGGGTGGTAAGACTGAGCATCAAATGAGGGTCTTAAATACGTGGAGAACCTATTTTTTATTTTGAGACAGGGTTTTGCGATGTTTCCAGGCTGGCCTTTAACTAGTAAAATTCTTTTCTCAGGCTCCTAAGTAAGATTTCAGGCCTGCACCACTAGACCAGCAATGTGGCTACATCTGAAAAATATCATTAAGTGATCTTAGAATAATTGGTGATAGGAATTTTTCTGCTCCATCATTTGACTACGTACATTTTTAAATTTTTGATTAAAAAAAAAAAAGCTTGGGCTGGGGAAATGGTGCAGTAAAGTGCTTCCTGAACGACTTTGACAGCCTGAGTTCAGATCCCTGGAACCCAGACAAAACCAGACAAGGCAGTGCACGTCTATAATCTCGAAGCTCCTGTGGTGGGGTGAGAGGCAGAGGCAGGAACTCCCCAGAGCGCCAGGGCCAGCTGGCCTGGTGTGCACAATGACAAACCAGAGACTGTGTCTCAAATAGAGTGGAAAGTAAGGACCAACACCTGAGATTGTCCCCTGATCTCCATGCGCACCTTTCAAGCACACACTTGCATGCACACATATTCACACACACACTCACAATTCACATATACATCATACACACATACACACACAAGAAGATTTTTTATTTTTAAAATGTATTTTTATTTTATGCATATGAGTATTTTGCCAGCATGTATGTAAGTGCACCTGTGTTTCACATTGCTCATGGAGGCCAGAAGACGGTGCTATATCCCCTGGAACTGGAGTTAAAGATGGTTTGTAGTTGTCTTATGGGTGTTGGGAGCCGAACCTGGATCTTCTGCAAGAGCAGCCAGCACTCTTAATGACTGAGCCATATCTCCAATGCCTGTAATATTTTTTTATTGTAAAGATACTAAAAGAACAATGTAATAAAGAAACATAGGATTCCTTCATATAGACTCAGAAAGAAGAAGTAGTTTGAAGGACTTTGTAAACTTCAAGCTACTAGAAACAAGGTAGCATGGAAATAGGAGAATGTATTGGATAAGAGTCTGGGCCATTAGTTCACACAGTTTGGGCTGTACCAGCACTTTGACCTTGGGTCTCTAAACCGTGGTTTCCTTATTTGTAACCACAGTCTTTCTCAAAGCATTGCTAGAGCATGCACCGAGATAAACTCTAGTACAAAGAAAGTCAGGTCTCAACTACTGTTAACTTTATTCCATTATCTTCCCTATTGGATTAATAGAGGACAAAGCACAGTAAATCAATAGAAGAAAAAACTCTAAAGAAAACATCTGAGATAATATACAAGTTGGAGAGCCAGCGTCTGAGTAATTTTTGTTTTCTTCAGTTCAGGGGATCAAACCCAGATCTTTGGAGAAAACACTCTGCCACCGAGCTGCCTCCCCAGCTCTACATAATTAGAAACACTGAGATGCCGGCACCTCAGTGGCCAGGGTCTGCAAGCCGAGGCCCATAACTGAACTTGTTTCTTGCCTTTCTTTGTTCCTATCCTTTTCCTCTTTCTTAACTGCTGTCAGTGTCATTTTAATGTATACTAAGTATTTCACTCAGTCAACAAATATTAGATGACTAATGAGCTTCTTTTAGTCCTATGTGCTCAACTAATCCATATACATAATTTAAACATTACCAATGTATTTAAGAAAAGGAGCTTTTATTTCTGTAATAAGGCATTGTGATGAGTGCTAGGGAGAATCTCATGAGCCCTAGAGCAACTATGGATACTGGACAGTATGCAATTCTCGCAGAAGATTCTTCCTCCACAACTAGCACAGTCCTGGTTCTAAATAGCATACTTCTCTAACTTAATCTGGTCATTTGAGTTTCAGAACTAAATCTTGTGTGAGAGTTGTGTGTGTGTGTGTGTGTGTGTGTGTGTGTGTGTGTGCGCGCGCGTAATAGAGAATGAACCCAGAGCCTGGTACATGCTAGACAGGTGTTCTACCACTGAGCTACACTCCTAGCCTTTAGATTAAAAATCTTGTATTATATTAAATAATCCCAAGTTTTTTTTATTTATTTCTGTATGTGTATGAATGTACTGTCTGCATGCAAGTTTGTGCACCCATGTCATGCAATGCCGCGGAGGTCAGAAGAGGGTGTCAGAGTCCCCTGGAACTGGAGTTCTCCTGGAATTGGAGTTTCAGATGGTTCTCGGCCACCATGTGGGTGCTGGGGATCAAACCCAGGTCCTCTGTAAGAGCAGTCCGTGCTCTTAACTGCCAGGCCATCTCTCCAGCCCCATAATCCCAGTTTTTAAACCATGCTAGGGACAAAGCTTTTTAAAGACATAGATGAGAGGGAGAAAACATTCACCATCTAGGAGCTTGTTACCAGGAGAAAAAAAATTTCTCTTTGGAATGTTGTGCTTTTTCTTTCTACTCATGTCTCAGAGATATTTCCGGGGTTGACAAGAAGCAGTAAAGACCACTGTCTCTTCATTGAGAGAATTCTCAGAAGTCCAGTGGCGCTTTCTATGACTTAATGTTATGACAAAAGAGGCTGTCTGAAAAACCAGCTCCCTCCCTAGTGGCTGTCCTGGTACTCTTCTCTACTTCTCCTCCTAACATTTTCAGGCCTTCGTATCCACGGTGCCAGGCATTTGCCCATGTCTAGGATCCATCTTGATCCCAACACCAAGTGCAAACTTGCCATCGGTGTGCTAGTTCTGGTCTCATGTTGCACCGGTTCAGAGATTCAACACTCAGTCCCACTTCAGTATCTGAGATCCTGTCTGGTTCCCGTGATTGGCACCCTTGTCTAGACGCAGCATGAAATCCCAGTGCCTCTGAGTCAGAGCTCAACATGCTCTTATTAGTCCCCAGTCTAGATGATGCTGTCTGTAAACCCCCAATTCAAAGGCTTTCTGTTGAACTTTTGAATACCCCACCCATTACTTAGCACTTTGAAAATTTCTCTAACCTCAAATCAAGCCTTGTTATCAGCAGTTTGCCAAGGCTATCCCCCTTCTCTATTTTCATGTCTTTTTGATGCTTGCCAATGAGACCACACTTCTTTCTCGGACCTGTGGCTGGGTCCACGTTGTACCTGTTTTGTCCTAATGTGCTTGTCCACCTACAGTTAATCTGGACAGTAATATCCTGGCCTTGCCTTAGATAAAGCAGTCATTCAACTGGCCTGCTGGGCAGAGTGTTGCTCCAGTAAGGAAGAAAAAGGTCTGAAGTTTGAGATCAAAGCTACTTTTTATCACATATATGGCACATATAGTATACTGTTCCTTATAAAGCCTGCACTCCTCTATGCCTGTATTAAGACAGACATCTATTGATCATGCCCCAGAAGCAAGGTGGCACACATTTGCTATTTTAGCATTAAAGAGAGGGAGACAGGAGTCCAGCCTGGGCTATGCAGCCAGACCCTGTCCTTTTTTTTTTGACACAGGGTATCCCTATAGCCCCAAATGTCCTGGAACTCACCATGTAGTCTAGGCTGGCCTTGAACTCACAGAGATCCTACCTGTCTCTGCCTCCCAAATGCTGGGATTACAGGTCCATGCCACCACACCTGGCCTCCAGACCCTAAAATATAATAATAACGTAGACCTCGAACCTAGAGAACCACGCTGCTGTATTGCTTCTAATCTTTAGCTCTTTCTTTAAACTGGATTTTGTAGTCCTGAAAATAAAACCCAAACTGGTTACTGTCAGCGAATCAAAAAAATTCCTAATGCATTTGGATCCATCTTCATCATACGTTTGATATTGTAAAGAGGAAAGCTGCCAATTACCAGTAAATCTTGTTATATATTTATTAAACAATACTATAGAATCTGATGAAAACCCCTAATGTAATTCAAACTTGAGAGTTCTTTTTTCTTTTTCTTTTTTTTTTTTTTTTCTTTGTTGATGATGTTCAAAAATTGGTCCAGCTGTTTCTCCAGCTGCCTGGTAATTCCTGAGAAACAAATCAGCAAATTATTTCACATTCTAAATTCTGAAAAGGACAATGCATTTCCTTTTGTTTTCATAAGGCACCTACATTTAAATTATAATGCAAAAGCAACTGGGCACTATGTGAGCAAATTTACATAATTGGTGTCAGGGATCTAAAGCAAAGGGGGCTGGAAAGCGAGGGCGCTGGTAGAGCTGATTATTCACATCTTTCCAAACCATTTTATGCTGGAATGTTTCATTGCTGTGCATATCTCCTTTAAATCTATCTATATTAATGGGTTTTAGTTGGGCTAAAGAAAGAAAATTCAACAAGATTTTACATGTTTGAATCCTTTTGCTGTTGAGAACGTGTATGGTAAAACACATACTCATTGCTACAAAGGTTTCACGCCCTTCAGCATTTCTTTATGACCCATTTGCCCACAATGCCTGGGACATCTGTTGTTCTAAACAACCAGTTAATCTACTGGAAGGCTAATCTAAACCATTCAAGCAAAATTTTCAGAAGCCAGACACCTGCAGTAAATGTGGCCTGCGTCCTTCCTAGAGTTTAGCTATGTAGAGAACAACTCTCTTAACTCGGAGATAATTATTTGTAAGGAATAAAATCCCCCACGAACTTGCTTAAGTATGAAGATATACTGCTTATTAAAAATGTGGTTGGGGCTGGAGAGATGGCCTAGCGGTTAAGAGCACTGACCGCTCTTACAGAGGACCCGGGTTCGATCCCCAGCACTTACATGGCGGCCGAGAACCATCTGAAACTCCAATTCAAGGAGAACTCCAGTTCCAGGGGAATCTGACACCCTCTTCTGACCTCCGCGGCATTGCACGACACAAACCTACATGCAGACAGTACATTGATACACATACAGAAATAAATAAAAATTAAAATTTAAGAAAAAAATTAAAAAAAAAAAGGTGGTTGTATCAAACAAACCTGGCAGGACACCCAGATTTCACAAGGGACTTAACATGGAATTGAAGTCAAGACTGAAAATATCATTTTTGTCTCCTTTAGGCTTCATGGAATGTCTTCTGTCTTTGAAGATTGAGTTTCTCAGTTTCAGAATCTCATTGGTGGAACATAGAAACCCCACCCCAGCTCTTCACATTCTCTGACTTCAGTGACTAACACAAAGTAGCCAAGGTCTCCGTATCCCAATTCTAAATTCCCAAAAGATAGACTGTGGATAACTTACCTTAGGTCACATGTCTGTGTCTTAGCCAATCAACTGCGAGTAAGGGAGCCGCATCATACGGACGCTAGTTGGTTTCCCACTTAAGCTGCCCAGTGAGGAAACAAAGTTTTCATAGCACCCTGCTGCCACTCCTTGAAATGAGAGCTGATTTATGTTAAAGAGCTCAACTGAGTCAACCCACAAGGCATGCACACTGTAAAGCAGCATATTGTACATAATAAGTAGATATTTTTATTTCTCAATTCAAATATAAAAAATAAATTAGAGATAATGAGCAATGGATGAGTTTTATTCATGTCTTCTAAGGCTCTGAATGTTCTGCATCTCTGCATCTCAAATTCACCTTTGTCTCCACTAATAACCTTAAATACTTGATTTTTAATTTCTGTATCTACCAAAACCATCCACAAGGTGAACAAGCTGGTTGTGAACAATTGTCAACTTGTAGAGCTGACACTGACTCTCTACTTCTCATAAATTTTGTGGAAATTTTATTTTACAAACATCCTCTACAAATACCTCTACATTTGCCCTCCTCAATGATCAAAAATAACATCAGGCAAACTGATGGAGAAATAGTAGGTCCTGAATACTCCTGGTGCGGTCACCACCCTCCAGTTGTCCTCCCACATAGGACACAAGGTCAACCACAAGCCCCTCCCTGGAAGGAGAATTATAAAAACCCTGAGTCTGTAATAGGGACTTTCCTCCTCAGGACCCCGAGTCACCCCTTGGATTTATTCTCTAATAAACTTGCTAGTCCTGTTGAGGTCAGAGGTTCATCTCTCTTCTCCATTTGTATTTCCTTACACAAACAATCTACACCTTAAAGTCAGAGTCTTCAATGCTGTCTCACTGTGAAAGTGTGGAAAAGGCAGAGCCAAAGTAATTTCCTTGTTAATTAACACATTATCATTTTGGCTTACTAACTGGAAATGGAGTCACTTCATTAGAATCCAACCATGTCATTGTCCACTGCAAATGACATTCAAGAAAAAAGAAGTTGCGATCCACATAATACCAGCGAAAGCTGTGATATCACCAGGATTTAGCTCAGGCCACTGCCTCTTTCCACATTCAAGAGAAAGTGTCCTCTTAATGGTTCCTAATTTAATGCCTAGTTTAATCTTTAACTTTTAGAATTCATGTGAAAGTCTCCCTCTGACACCTCAGGTTTCTCTGGATATAGAAGATGAAGAAGAACTCATGCTGAATAGCTTTTAAACTCACTCGGTAAGAACTTAGATTTCAGGAGCTGAAGATAGAGGATTTCCAAATTGCATCTGTGCAGAAAGTGCTGACTCTGAATCCTAAGCCAGGAATAACCACAGTCATTTTTTTTCTCCTTCTTCTGTTTTCCAAATGAGTCACAAAGGATGCTGTGCATTCAAATGGTGTGTCATGAAATGGGAGCAATAAAGTACAGAAAATGGACATTGTTTTCTCTTCTTGGTGAATCCAGGTTTGGGGGGGATTTAGTGTGAGGCCAGGATAACCCACAGAAACCAGAAATGAGTCTATTCCATGCCAGCCACTTGAGCTCCAGGCTTTGTCTCCGCTCTTTGTGTTTAGCCTCTCCCCAGGGAAAGCAGAGCTGCTGTGCCATTGAGGATGCGAGCTCTAGGGGTTCCTAGCTCCAGGGGTTCCTAGCTCCAGGGGTTCCCAGCTCCAGGGGTTCCCAGCTCCAGGGGTTCCCAGCTCCAGGGGTTCCCAGCTCCAGGGGTTCCCAGCTCCAGGGGTTCCCAGCTCCAGTGGTTCCCAGCTCCAGTGGTTCTCAGCTCTAGGGGTTCCCAGCTCCAGTGGTTCCCAGCTCCAGTGGTTCCCAGCTCGAGGGGTTCCCAGTTCCAGGGGTTCCCAGCTCTAGGGTTCCCAGCTCCAGTGGTTCCCAGCTCCAGTGGTTCCCAGCTCCAGTGGTTCTCAGCTCTAGGGGTTCCCACCTCTAGGGGTTCCCAGCTCCAGTGGTTCCCAGCTTTTGGGGTTCCCAGCTCTACTGGTTCCCAGCTCTCTCTACAGATTAAAGTTCCCTGGCAGTTTAAAAAAGAAAAGTGTGTAGATTCTACTACTTAAATTAGGATCTAGGCTTCGATGTTGATGTTTTCAAAACCCTTCCCAGGAAATCTGAATGAACTAGTATAGTTAAAACCCCTCCACGGTCTGGTAGTGGTGGCCCACGCTTTTAATCCCAGCATTCAGGAGGTAGAGGCAGGCGGATCTCTGTGAGCTCAAGATCAGCCTGCCCACGACTGACTGCCATGACTACCATGCCCAGCTATAGCCATGCTTTATACATAAAGGGAATCTGGCCTTTTTGTTCTCCAAAGACCAATTTTTGCCCCCATGAGGATGATAGTAAGCCCATTGAGAAGGTTATGTTCAGTTATACTGTAGTGACAACCTCAAATCATATTGATTTAAGTTGGGGATGGAGAGATGGCTCAAGGCTCAAGAGCACAGCTGTTCTGGCAGAGGACCTGGATTGGGTTCCCAGGGCCCACATGGCAGCTAACACCTAAAACTCCATGTTCAGGGGGATCTGACACCCTCCTCCGCCCTCCGTGGACATTACACACACATGGCACACTTATGTACATGCAGGCAAACAGTTGTACACATAATTTTTTTTGTCTTTTTGAGACAGGGTCTCCCTGTAGCTCCAGCTGTCCTGGAATTCACTATGTAGACCAGGCTAGCCTTGAACTCACAGAGATCTGCCTGCCTCTGCCTTACAAGTGCTGGGATTAAAGCCATGTGCCACCATGCCCAGCAAAATTTTTAAAAATTAAAATTTATGCCGGGCGTGGTGGCACACGCCTTTAATCCTTGCACTTGGGAGGCAGAGACAGGCGGATCTTTGTGAGTTCAAGGCCAGCCTGTTCTACAAGGTGAGTTCCAGGACAGCTGGGGCTACAGGGAGACCCTGTGTCGAAAAGACCAAAAAAAAATTTTTTTAATTTACATGTCATTTGCACAGTATGTGAACTGGAGATGAACAGAGTTACTGAGTTTCCCTCCATCACCTAGACTACCAAAGAAGCTTCTAGGCAGAGGGAAAAGGGAACATAAGCCACGTGCCAGCACACCTGTAGTCCCAGCACTCAGGAGGCTGATGCAGGAGGATAGAAAATGCACGGCCAGCTTGGCCTACATACGAGGACCTGATCTGCAAAGAAGCAGGGCTGGGGGACGTGGTCAGTGTGGTGGGAGATGCCTTTAATCCCTGCACCCCCAGGGCAGAGAAGCAAGCTCGTCTCTCTTAGTTCCAGGCCAGCCCCTAGTGCACAGTAAGACCCTGTTTAAAAAATAAAAAATAGGAGGGAACTCATGGTCTGTTGCCTCCTTCAAAATATTCAGAAAAAAAAAAAAAAACTAAAAAAGGCTGAGGATGGCCCCTAGACTCCCATCCAGGAGTTGGTGAGGATGGCCTTTAAGGTCTTTAATGCCTGACAGGCTCAGCTACAACAGAAGGCTGCATGCACTCCAAGCCCAAGCCTTGGTAGCTGCCCTGAGGCCAAAGGCACTCCCAGGGAGGGATCAGGGGAGGTGTCAAGGTCCCATCCCAAGTCAACTCCACCAGGGGGCTATTTTAAATGTGGCCAGGAGGGTCACTGGGCCCAGAGCTGCCCCAGCCCTCAGCCTGCCACCAAGCCATCCGGACCTGCTGGCAGCCTGGCCACTGGAAGTCAGAGTGCCCTCCAGTGGGCTTGTCCTCTGTGCCACCACACAGAGGTTCAGCCCCATCAGCACAGGCACCTCAGACCTTTTCGGGCTTTAAGCTCCTTGGCTCAGCCAAAGACTGATGGTGCCCGGACTCAGAGACTCCCATCACCCTTGCTGAGCCCAGGGTAATGCTCCAGGTAGAAGGTAAGTTCATCACCTTCCTGGTGAATACAGGGGCTATCTTCTCTGTTCTGACCTCCCACTCAGGTTCTGTGGGCCCCTCACTGATCTCTGTTACGGGGTAGATGGACGGGACTTCCTCTTTCCCACCAAGGACTTCACCTCTTCCCTTCACCCTGGCAGGACAATTTTTTCTCTCATTTCTGGTCATGCCTGTCCGTCTGGTGCCTTTACTTGGCCATGATATCCTCAGCCACTCTGGGGCCAGCCTCTCCCTGGCCCCCATAACCTCTCCTTACTCTCACCTTCTTCTCCCCTGATTGCCTCACAGATTCCCTATTCCAGACTACCCAATCCCTACCCTCCTGAATCCAGTCAACCCCCAGGTCTGGGATATCTCCACCCTGGTGATCACTGCCCACCACCAGCCTATTCTAGTTTGCCTTAAGGGCCCCTCTTCTTTCCCTCCAAGACCCCAGTTTCTCATTTCTGACATCCACCAAGCCCTACACATCTGCCCCAAAGCTTTATTCCACTTCCTAGAACCCCTCTGATCCACTGGTCCACTCTTCCCGCCACATGTGCGCCAGGGCTGATCTGCAGGGAACTCTCCAAATACACCAGTCCCTACACAAGCTCCAAGGACACCAACAAGACAAAAACCAGCAGATTAACTTCACCCATATGCCCACTCATAAAAAGCTCCACTATCGCCAGGCATGGTGGCAAAAGCCTTTAATCCCAGCACTTGGGAGGCAGAGGCAGGCAGATGTCTGTGAGTTCAAAGCCAGCCTGCTCTACACAGTGAGTTATAGGACAGCTGGGATTACAGGGAGACCTTGTCTCAAAAAAACAAAAAAAAAAAAAAAGCTCCACTATCTCCTAACCCTTGTCGACACCTTTACAGGGGGCAATGAGGCGTTCCCCACCTCCAGGGAAACGGCAGATGTGGTGGCCCAAACATTCCTTGAACATATCATTCTGAGGTTTAGCGTGCCATGAACCATCCAAACGGGCAACGGACCAGCCTTCACCTCCAAGGTTGTCAAGCTGGTCTCTGAAGCTTTAAACATCTCTTGGAAACTTCATATTCTGTACCGCCCACAGTCATCAGGTAAGTCTCTAGGGCTTTGGTGGATGGGACCTTACATCGTGGTCCTCACCACCCCTTCAATGGCCAAACTCCTGGGACATCAGTGCTGGTACCACCTACTCCTGCTCAAGAGGGCACCTGTCCAGGATGACTGGTCTGTCCCGTGGCTGGGACCCACCACCCTCCAGTTCTCTAAAAGCCCCCTGGACTTAGCTAACCTCGCCAAGATCATCGAACAACAGGAGGAGTCTATCCAGTCCCAAGTGAACCACGCGGTCCCTCAAGAGCCATCTGAGCACCCCCAGGAAGGTTCTTCTGGGTGCAATGGGACTCTATCTCAAAATGTCTTGTCTGGGACTTCCTCTCCTTCCTCTCTGTGATTCCTGGTGACCCTGGTCTCGACGCTAACACTCTATGCACAGGCTGAATTTGCCATGATTTCCTCTCCCTCGTTCTGAGCCCGATTGGGGCCCGACACGCCATGCAGTTTTTCTCCCAGTGGGCATCTCCATAGTTTTATCCCTGGTGGCATCTGGCCTGAGCATGGGTGCCGTAGCTCACTTGGTTACCATTACTAAAGGGCTGTCTGAACAACCCCACAAAGACATTGAGGACTCAGCAGAGTCCTTGGCCTCTCTCTAGCACCAGATCACCTCAGGGGCCCAGGACGAGTTGCAGATCACAGGGCACTGGACCTCCTCACAACTGACCGAGGGGGCACCTGTCTGTTCCTGGAAGAGGAGCGCTTCCACTACATCACTGCGTCAGGCCTGGCAGGAACTCCTCCGAGCGAGTCACTCCAGAGGCGGAGGGAAGATGTCAGGAGATGTAGCCAAGCCCCTCTTCGCCCCCTCTGGTGTCAGTCCTCCCCTATTTTGGGACCCCTTATCCTTGTTTGCCTCTCTTTTCTCTTTGCTCCCTGTCTCCTTCACTTCCTCCAGGAACAAATCCCGGAGGTCCCAGAGTGGCAGTTAATCAAATTCTACAACCATGCTTCCCTTTGAGCACAAGCCCACAGATTGCTGACTTCCCCTCCCCACGTCACCCCATGCCAGCAGGAAATGGCCAGATGTGAACCAGCACCCATATACCCAAAGAGGTTGGGATGTTAGGTGGGCTTCCCTCCCCCCATGCAGGCTGGAAAGTCCCCACTTGGCCCAAGGCTTCTCCCTCCCCCCAACCTGCCCTAGAAAGCCTCAAACAAAGGGATGGAGCCAAAAGCCCATTTCAACTTTCTGGAGAGCTGATGTAGATCACCTAAGTACCTACTTGTACACAGCTCATGACCATACTTTGGCACAAAACTACCTCCTAATGGACACATCATTTTCCTCACCAGTGACCCATAAAACCGGCCCACACAGACCCTGGGCAGGACTTCTCTGGCAGCGTTCTCTGAGACCAGTGAACCTCCCACCCAGAACTGTGCCAATAAACCCATGTTTGTCTTTAATCTGGTCTGATCTGGCCTCCTTGTGTCAGTGAACCTTTCAAGGACTACATGGAGACCCTGTCTCGAAAAGACAATAATAATAATAATAAAAATCCAGGGGCTGGAGAGATGGTTCAGTGGTTAAGAGCACTGGTTGTTCTTGCAGAAGACCTGGGTTCAAATCCCAGCACCCACATTGCAGCTAACAGCCATGTGTAACTCCAGTTCCAGGGGATCCAACATCTTCTTCTGTCCTCCTCCGGCACTGCACAGCATGGGTGCACTGACATACATGCAGGCATAACCCTCATACACATAAAATAAAAATACTAGATAAAATTTAAAAATAAATGAATAAAAATCAAAATAAAAAAAAAGGAGGGAACATGAAAAGGTATGCTTTTCATCTCAAAGATTTTGTCACTGGAACCTCCAGAGTTGCCACCCACATTTCAAGGACCAAAGCAAGTCACATGATAAGACCAGAGCAGAGCTTAATCGGACATTGATGAGCAAGTTACATGAGCAGGCATTCCCGCAGGCATATTGACTATGATTAAGAAAGAAACATGGCCGGGTGTGGTGGTGCATGCCTTTGATCCCAGCACTTGGGAGGCAGGGCCAGCCTGGTCTATATAGTGAGTTCCAGGGCAGTTGGGGCTACAGAGAGACCTGTCTCAAAAACACCAAAAAAAAAAAAAAAA
>VZQC01005527.1:2109985-2136991 GCA_009823505.1 Rhizomys pruinosus
TTTTTTTTTTTTTTAAGTATCCCCAGGGCCAAGAAGAAAGGGGCTGGGGAGTGAGGGGTGGTGAAGGTCAATTAAAGAATAGGAATTGAGAGAGAGAGAGAGAGAGAGAGAGAGAGAGAGAGAGAGAGACAGTTTTAGTAGCCCAGAGACACCTAGAGTCCCAAGCTGTGTGCGGTAGAAAGACCTGTTGTGTGACACATTTTCACAAAACTGGGCCTCAGCTTGTCCAGCACTCCCATAGTTAGGAGATCAACGCGTCTCCAGGCAGCCCACTACCCAGTGATTTGCTCAGTCTTTGCCCTATTTCCTGCTGTTTCTTGATACACTCACAGCTCTGCAGCTGTGGGCGGTATAACCTTTTCTCCTTCATGAGTTAGGAATCTGGCTTTGACCTGACATTTCATTACCAGGAGCTGATTGTCCCTGGGATGACAACTTGAATCTCCATCACTGACCCTGACCAACCCAGGAAAGCGTCTGGCCTTAGGGAAAGGTTGCTGTAGAGTAACCAATGCTGCCGCCTTGTGGAAGACAATAGTCACATTCTTTGAGGCAGAAATGGCTAAGACAAAAATAACTCTTTAAAGTAGAAATTGCGATAGGGCCAGAGATTTGCTTTTCATTTTGTATTCTTTGACTTTCTGTCATGTATACGAGTAAATCTTATTTTTAAAGTCAGTTTATTCAATTAATAAATAAACTAAATTTCCAAAAGAAAAACTTCACTTAGGGTATTTAAAACAGCTGATTAACTTAACATTTGTACTGGCTCCACCTGTAACTATATAATTATGAATTTTACTTATTTTTAATATTTTATTCATTATGGTTTTATTTTATATATGAGTGTATTGCCTGCGTGTATATAAGTGCACCATGTGGTGCAGTGCCCACAGAGGTCAGAAGAGGGTATTGGATTCCCCTGGAAATGGAGTTACAGATGGTTGTTATCTACCATGTGGGTGCTGAGAATAGAACTTGGGTCTCTTGTAAGAGCAGCCAGTGCTCTTAACACTGAGCCATCTTTCCAGCCCCCTATTTATTTATTTTTTTTAAGTCAGGGTCTCCCTGTAGCCTCCAGCTGACCTAGAACTTGCTTTGTAGACCAGGCTAGCCTCAATCTCACAGAGATCCTCCTGTCTCTGCCTCCTGAGTACTGAGGTTAAAGGCATGCACCATTAGTCTCTGGTAACTATACGATTTTAATAATTCAGATTTGTTTCCTTGTTAGCAAAAAATGAAGTATTTAAACATTTAAACAATAATTATCACTCTATTATCTTTCCGCTAAAATGTCCCCAACCTTCTTTACCAGATACAGTAACTACTGTATAGGCAACTATATAACAGAAAAATGGAAGCCTTTCAGTGGTGAACGTTAAACCAAGACAGGATTATTCTTGCCCCAGAGTTCTTAAACACAGCTGCACATTAGAAATCATCTTTAATTCCTGGCTTGGCAAAAATAAAAGTATGTCCTGGCAATAGGCTCCTCTCTCCTTTCCCCTCTCCCTACTGCTAAGGATCAAACCCAGGGCCTTGCAAATCCCAGGCAACCACTCTACCAATGAGCTACATCCCCTGCTCTTGATCTTTTGAGGCAGAGTCTCACTAGTAGCCCAGGCTGACCTCAAACTTTCGATTCTCCTGTCTCTGCCTCTCAAGTTAGAATTTCAGGCTTGAGTTGCTCAAATAATTCCAGTATGCAACAGGACTGAGTTAAATTGCTGCCCTTCCTAAAAACATCTCCTTTATAGAATTCAAAACCCCACTATCATAATCTTTTGTCACTTGGGTTAGTAACTGTCCTCTTTTCAATAGAAATGCATCCATAATAAATAAATTAACCAAATGATTTTATCCAAATCAGTTTAGTAAGAGCACATTGTTCCTAACTGCTAGCTAAAGTGGGCTCCATCAAGAGGTTAAGAGTTTAAGTAGCGTTACCACAAAACACTTCGGTAGATTGTACCGACCACAGCTTGGACAGTAGGAACACTAATATGGAAGAAGATGAACCGGAACAGGAGGGTGAACCAAAAACTAATTGCAACTACTTCAAAATTTGTCTAAAAATTTCCTTTATCTCAATTTACAATCAAGTCATTCCTAATACTATCAAGTCTGTCAGGCTGAGAAGAGAGGGAAACTGGATACCACAGAGCATCTGAGTGTGATTTCTCATTATTATTTTTTAAATTCTGTTTCTTTATTTGTCAGAGGGAATATGTGCCCCGCTGTGTCAGTGGAAGCCAGAGTAGTAGAGCAGCCGGGGTCGGGGCTCTACTTTCCCATTTGGGAAAGCTATTTCTCTGCCATGGGTAAAGACCTAACTTTCCAAGTGTATTAGTCACTTTTCTGTTGCTGTGATAAAACACCATGACCAAGGAACTTATAAAAGGAAGAGTTTATTTGAGCTTACGATTGACAGTTCCAGGGAATTAGAGTCCATTGTGGCGGGAGGCATGGCGGCTGGAGACTGGAGCAGCAAACTGAGGGTCGCATCTCACAAAGAGCACAGGAAGCAGAGAGAGAGCAACTGTAGACCACGAGGCTTGTTAAAACTCACTAAGCCTGCCCCCAGTGACACACTTCCTCCAGCATGGCCACACACCCCAAGACCTCCAAAAACAGCGCCACCAACTGGAGACAAACGTCTGAATACCTAGAGCCTATGGGGGACACTCATTCAAACCACCACACCAAGCTACCCAAAACATACAAAAGATGATCGAGTTGGGCAGGTTAATCACCTCCCCAAGGGACTACCCCTCAAGAAGTAGGTTCCAGAATCAAGTCTTAACCCCTTTGAGGTGAGAGTTTTGGTTTTGCATTGACATATCCAACCCATGGGGACCACTCTACAATCTCATTTAGGCTCCTCAGAAGACCATCAAGATATAATTTCAGAGCCACCAAAAATATTATATATGGCTACTGTAAAGACTCATAGTGAAACCATTCTTTTGGAAGATCACATCTATATTCTTGGGTATTATTTGCTTTCTTAGAATGTTTCTTTCTCTTAATCCTCATCCTTAAATCTGTGTTTAAAATTATTTTTAAGGCCCAGAGAGTTGACTCAGTAGGTAAAAAAAAAAGGTATTGCCAAGCTTGAAACCTTGAATTCAGTGCCTTGAACCACATGGTGAAAGGAGAGGGCCCACTCCTGAAACCTGTCTTCTGACCTCTATACCACAACCATCATGGCCCAAGTGCAAGCACATGTGTATGAGAACACACACATCAATGGGTTTTCTTCCTGGAAGCTGAAAGGAATGGTATTTCCACCAGTCCTTAAACAGTGACCTTTACAGAGAACTTTCCCATCAAAGGAGGCTGGCAGTACTTTTAGTTAAAGTGCTTTCTTCCCAGTATAAAATCTTGAGATGGTGAGGAAGTTGGAGGATGTTGCTGCCAGACAACCCAAGAGAAACTTTGATTCATAGAGCTGATTCGATCACCAGAGGAGACTGTGCAACTGTTTTTAATGCTACCTTGAAGGTTTTGGGGTGTTGAAGTTTATATGAGTCAATTAACTTCAGTTCAAAGAAAAAACACTTCTTCTCAACTTGTGTGAGATGCAGAGATCTAAGCAAAAAGTAAGTAAATAAGACTGCAAGAAGCTGGGTGTGGTGGTGTACACTTTTAATCCCAGCACTTGGGAGGCAGAGGCAGGCGGACCTCTGTGACTTCAAGGCCAGCCTGGTCTACATAGTGAGTTCCAGGACATCTGGGGCTTGCAGTCAATGTGTAGAGGTTTGGGGTTTGTTTTGTTTTGTTTTGTTTTGTTTGTCTTGTCTTGTTTTGTTTTGTTTTATTTTGAGACAGAGTCTCACTATGCAATTCCAAGCTGGCCTTGAACATGCTATATAGACCAGGCTGGCCTCAAACTCAGAGATCCGCCTGCCTATGCCTCTTGCATACTGGGATTAAAGACATGTGCCACAATGCCAGGCTCCAATGTGGTTTAAAAACATCATTCCCGGGGCTGGAGAGATGGCCTAGCGGTTAAGAGTGCCGACCACTCTTACAGAGGACCCAGGTTCGATCCCCAGCACCCACATGGTGGCCAAGAACCGTCTGAAACTCCAATTCCAGGTGAACTCCAGTTCCAGGGGGATCCGACACCTTCTTCTGACCTCCGCAGCATTGCATGACACGGGTGCACAAACTTGCATGCAGACAGTACATTCATACACATACAGAAATAAATAAAATTAATAAAAAAAAATAAAAAAAAACACATCATTCCCCCTGTCTTGAAAAGGCAAAAAAAAAAAACCCCACCTACATCATTCCGACTTCCTTATTCTCCTTATGGAAACTCCCAATAGGGGCTGGAGACATGGCTCAGCAGTTAAGAGCACTGGCAGCTTTTGCAGAGGACCCAACACCCACATGGTGGCTAATAACCATCTGTAACTCCAGTTCCAGGGAATAGAATGCTCTCTTCTGACTTCCTTGGGCATTGAATAACACAGCAAAGCTATCTTTTAAAATTGGCAGAGAAATAAGACAAACACAAACTAAAGCAGTTCATGGCCAGAAAATCAGTACTACAGAGGACCCTAGAAGGAATATTGTGCTAAAAGGAAAGAGAAAGGCGGTCTCAAACACGAGTGCACAGGATAGAATAAAATTCACAAGAGGACTGGAGTTTTGTTCCCAGCACCCATGTCAAGGGGCTCATAACCTCCTGTAATTCAAGCTCCAGGAGGTCTGACATCCTCTTCTGGCTCCCATGGGCACTACTTTCTTCTACTTCTGCAGACTTGGTTTCCTCCAGCTTACTGAGGACTTACAGGCCAAGGTTTTGGTTTTTATCCTTGCATAGCTTTGAGGAAACACCTAACATCAAAAATATAAGACAGGATTCATTTCTTTTGCTCAGTGTTTTCAGGGGTTTGGTACATGGTTGGTTGTTTCATGAGGTTGGGGAGAATATCCCGGTGGCAGAGGCATGTGGAGGAAGAATCTGTGTCATGTCATGGAAGGAAGAAGAGACTGGGAACCAGGAATAACCTTTACAGGTATGGCCACAGTGACTCGAGGTAGACTCCACCTCCTGAAGTTTCCAGAACCTTTCAAAATAGCGACACAGTGGAGGGACAAGGCATTAAGCACATAACTTGTGGGAGATATTTCATAGTCAAACCATAGGAATATGCAGGTCTAAATAGGCAGATGGCTTCCATGGATTTTATTTGTATGAATGCATAATACAACAGAAGAGAATATGATACATGGAGTGGCCTTTTATTAGCTTGAATCTTTATAGTGTGGAATCCTAGGATGAAAACTAAAACTAACAATGTTATGATTTACAGATTTGAAAACACAGGTGTGTGATGCTCTTTGAGAGAAAGCATACCTATAACTTTTTTTCTAGGTGATTCAATTCCAATTTCAGAATCCAGAAGTATAGTATACTCAATAAAATGCAGGAAATAGGGTACAGAAAGATGGCTCAGTGGTTAAAACTGTTCTTCCACAGGATCCGGTTAGGTTCCTAGAACCAACGTGATAGCTAACCACAGTCCATAATTCTAGTTCCAAGAGCTCTAACACCCTCTTCTGGCCTCCACGGGCATCGCATGCATGGTGCACTTACATACATGTAGGCAAAACACTCATACACATTAAAAAATAAAGACTTAAAAAAAGATGCAAGAACCGACTGCAGGTATGACATTAATTAACTTGGCCCACAAGAAAATTGTTTTCTCTTTAATTTTTTCTCTAGTAAAACATTTTTTTCATTTTATGCATATATAGGCACCTTGTATGTGTCTGAAGTTCATGGAGGCTAGAAGAGGGTGTTAGATTCCTGGAACTGGAGTTACAGATGATTGCTGGCCACCATGTGGGTATTGGGAACTAAACCTGGGTCCTCTGCAAGAGCAGCCAGTGCTCTTAACTGCTGAGTCATCTCTGACTTAATTCTCTTTGTTAGGGTTGATTATGACAAAAACAAAGTTACACTGAAATGCCAGTGTGCCTGAGGACCTTTTTATCATCTGTCTTCCTGTATAACAAATAGTGATTCAAGCTTTGAGCTTAGAATCCATGAATATTTAGCTGAAATTTGGTTTAAAAACAGTTGTTGTGAGGGCTAGAGAGATGGAGTTAAGAGCACTGACTGCTCTTTGAGAGGACCTGGGTTTGAGTCCCAGCACACATGGTATGGCTAACAACCACCAGTAACTCCAATTCCAGGGATCCAATGCCCTCCTCCCTGTCTCCCTGTAGTCCCAGCTGTCCTGGAACTCACTCTGTAGACCAGGCTGGCCTTGAACTCACAAAGATCTGCCTGCCTCTGCCTCCCGAGTGCTAGGATTAAAGGTGTGAGCCACCACGCCCGGCTCAAGAGAAGTGTTGCTGAAGTATAGGAACCCATGCTTCGATAACTTTCCCAGTACCCAGGTTGGGTACTGAATAGTTTGAAAAAGGAAAGCTCAAGTTTCCTCTGTCCCCACACATACATTTTCCTGAGGTAGAACTGAATAATAGGGTGGAAAATTACCTCAAAACTACATAACCTTAGATGGCTAACAGAACTTAAAAGGAAAGTACAGTGTCTATCATTTTCCCACACCATACCGCCCTTCTTAGCCACTGCTAGTCTACAATCTAAGTCTACAATCTAAGGTCTTGGCAAATCTGGATTCTGGGCTCCGTACATAGGAAGCAGTCAGGAGCCATCCACAGCATTCTTGGGAACACTTAATGAACACTTGTTTTGCTTCTTAAACTAGCATATAAGAACAAACGGGGCTGGAGAGATGGCCTAGCGGTTAAGAGCGCCGACCGCTCTTGTAGAGGACCCGGTTCGATCCCCAGCACCCACATGGCGGCCGAGAACCGTCTGAAACTCCAATTCCAGGAGAACTCCAGTTCCAGGGGAATCCGACACCCTCTTCTGACCTCCGCGGCATTGCACGACACGGGTACACAAACCTACATGTAGACAGTACATTCATACACATACAGAAATAAATAAAATTAATAAAAAAAAGAACAAACAGGAGCTTTTTTTTTTAATTTTTATTATTATTATTTATTTCTGTATGTGTATGAATGTACTGTCTGCATGCAAATCTGTGCACCCGTGTCGTGCAATGCCGCGGAGGACAGAAGAGGGTCTTGGATTCCCCTGGAGCTGGAGTTCTCCTGGAACTGGAGTTTCAGACGGCTTTCGGCCGCCATGTGGGTGCTGGGGATCGAACCCGGGTCCTCTGCAAGAGCGGTCGGTGCTCCTAACCGCTAGGCCATCTCTCCAGCCCCAAACAGGAGCTTTAAGTAGTAGGTTTTTTTCATTCCTTTTTAAGAAACTGTGTTTAGAGATCAAATTCAGACAAAAAAGATAAATCAGAGAGAATCTTTCATCAATAAAAAATCTTGTTGCTTTTATTAAAATAAATGATCTGGGAACATTTTTACCTTCTAGTCAATAAAAGACAGACAACATGGTGTGATGTTCAATCAAATTACCTACAAACATCCTGATCTTATCTTGGATTGAAATTTAAGAAAGCTCTGTTTCCCAAAACATCAGCTTCATCCGATTACCTTACACAGTACCCATCAATCAAGCTCGGTGTCTACTGTCTGCTCAGCTCACTGATATAAGGCAGTAGACTCATAGTCTGTTCTCTTTGTTTGCAATACACCCAGAAAGACCATACTAATGAACTCACATGACAGAATAGACATAGTGACCAGAGTAAATATATACTAAGTAGAATAGTCAAGATTTTTTGTTTTGGTTTGGTTTTTTGGTTTTTCTAAACAAGAGCTCAGTAATGAGCCTTGGCTGGCCTACCGCTTGCTAAATAGACCAGGGTGGCCTCGAA
This sequence comes from Rhizomys pruinosus, assembly GCA_009823505.1. NCBI lineage: Eukaryota > Metazoa > Chordata > Mammalia > Rodentia > Spalacidae > Rhizomys > Rhizomys pruinosus. The sequence goes on from VZQC01005527.1 coordinate 2,117,842, forward strand.
CTTGCATAGATCTACTTGCTTCTGCCTCCTGACTGCTGTGTACCACCCCACCCAGTCTAGAATATTAAAGATTTTATACATGAAGAGAGATATATAATGCTAGAAGATAGCTAAAAGGTCTGAGACGTTTTCATGGTGGGATTCTATTTTTCTCTTTAACAGATGGGAACACCCTGAAATGAAGAAGGTGAGGGTATTTCATGACTGAGACTATAATTAAAGGAAAATCAGGAGTGACTGTGAAGGAGAAATGTGTGGAAATTTGAATAGATCATGGAGTTTGTAAGAAGAATCGGTTCAAAGAAATATTGGATAAGCGGAGACCAAACAGGATGAAAATCAGCCTCAGGTTCTACAAGTAGTAGAGAGATCATGCTCATAGAAATGTGAGAGTTCACCCAGCAAGGACTCCTCGGTCTGGAGCCAGCTAGGACTGTCATTATGGAATTCCAGTATAATTAAAAAAAAAATGTGAGAGTTGGAGCAAGCCAGTAAGAAGCATTCCTTCATGTCCTGTGTCTCAGATCCTGTCTCCAGGTTCCTGACGTGAGTTCCTATGCTGGGCTCCCTGAGTGATGAACTGTGACCTGGGAGATGTGAGCTGAATAAACTCTTTCCTCCCTATGTTGGTAGTGGTCAGCGTGTTTCGACACAGCAATGGAAAAGAGAAACTTGAACAGAAATTGGTACTGGAGAGTGGGCTATTGCTGTGACAGACCTGACCTTGGTGTTTTGGGGGAGGATTGTGGAAGCGTTTGGAACTTTGGCTTAGAAAAATCACTGAATGCCTAAAGATTGGTGCTGTGGAACTAGGAACAATTATGCTGAAAAAGTTGTAGATGATGGAGGCCTGGCTTGTGGAGCTTCAAGGGAAGCAGAGACCATCAGGGATGTTGGTATGATATTTTTGAATTAAGAATGTGTGGGTTCTGGTCAGCTGGGGCTAAAGAATCAGCTGTAAGTAACAAGAGACCAGACCCTGAAGTGAAACCTTTGTTTAGCTGGGACAACTGATGCTGGTTAGCTGGGGCTGAAAAAAAAATCAGCTGTAAGTAACCAGAGACCAGCATCATTGTGGTGAAATCTTCTGGGAAGAATTTCTTCAGGGTCAGCACACAGAAGCTATGTTCCAAAAGGGGCCCAAGCCTCCATGTCAAGCAGGACTTGGTAATGTGTAAGAGTCTCCTATATGGTTCTGGTGTTGAAATTTGAAGGGGTCACAGAACAGCTGAGGCCTGGCACTGTGATAGGTCTGGAAAGACCATTGGTGGAAGTGCACTTCAGTTGCAGTGAAGACCGCAGGATTGCAGGGTTCGTGGAGAGAAGCTGAGGCTTTGCACCAGGAGAGGTCAGAAGAGACCATTGGTGAAGGTGCTGCCTCAGTTTCAGTGGAGATGCCTGGACCATGGGAAGACCACCAAGAGCAGCAGCAGGTGTAGAATGGAGCTGGCCTGGCCTGCGAGATGAGCTGTGTGTGCCACGGATGGCAGAGTCAGAGAAATGGTGCTGATGAAACCCTTCGGAGCCCAGAAGATTGTGAGTGAATCCCAGATGTCCAGCTTTGAGCTGCTTTGCTAAACTTATGTTTTGCTTAGGTGTGCCTGATTCTTCCCTTTGAAATAAGACAATACTTGTTATGGATTTTACAGGAGCCACAGTTAAGAGACTTTTAACAAACTGTGAACTTTTAAGTGCTTGGCATTTTAAGGACTGTGGGGCTTTTAAGGTTGTACTGTCTTAATGTTGTGATTAATGTTAACATTATACCTTGGGGACAAGAACTGGAAAGGTGATGGTTTAATAGTGATATGTTTTATGTGTCAAGTTGACAAGGGGTCAATTGTGCTAGATAGGTTTAGTGTCAACTTGACACAACCTGGGTTGAGGGAGCCTCAATTAGGGAATTGGCTCCATTGGACTGGACTGTGGCCACATCTGTGGAGTACTGTCTTGATTTTTGAGCATGTGGGAGGGCCCAGCCCACAATGGGTGGTGCCACCCCTGGGCAGGTTGTTGTGTACAGTATAAGAAAGCAGGCTGAGCATGGGCCAGGGGAGCAAGCCAGTAAGAAGCATTCCTCCATGGCCTGTGCCTCAGCTCCTGCCTCCAGGTTCCTGCCCTAAGTTCCTACCTTGGGCTCCCTGAGTGATGAACTGTGACCTGGGAGATGTGAGCTGAATAAACCCTCCCCCCAAAAAAGAAATGTGAGAGTTGACAAGGAGATGCTCGTACATAGAGATGACAATTGGGAGATATTTGCCAAGCAGTAATAAGCAAGAAAGGTTAAAATGAAAAGAAAATGAGAACCAGGTAGAAAGGTATTTCAGTATTCTGACCAAAAGGCTAAAAGAATCTAGACTAGGGTGGCAATCTTAGGGGCGAAAGAAAGAGGCAAATTTGAAGCCTATTTCACATTTTTTGGTTGCTTGGTTTTTGAGATAGGGTCTCATGTAGCCCAGGCTAACCTGGAATTCACTGTGTGAGTCCCAGGCTGGCTTCGAGCACCTAATCCTCTTGTCTCTACTTTCTGAGTCACAGACATGTACCACCACAAATGCATGAAGTATTTTATAATAAGAATCTATAGCTGGGGTGTGGCTCAGTGATAGAGCATGTGCCTTCCATGCTCAAAACCCTGGGTTCAATTCCCAGCAAATAGTCAATTCAATAAGAACCTAGGATTTTTGTCTGTGTCAGGAACTGAGGACCAAACTCCAGGGCCTCAATTTGCTAACACTGACCTAGATCCCCAGTCCATAATTCTTATTTAATTCAGTCATCATTTCACATTTGTTAAGTAACTGTTAATACTAAAGTTCTGATCCAGGAACATGAAGAATTGATAGATGTCAGTGAGAGTTTGCACATAACAAACTCATGAAAGAGAGCCAGGCATGGTAGCCTGTAAGCCCAGTGAAAGGCTTTTTCCTGACATAAAACAGACCAGATCAGACCAGATTAACAAAGTATAAAAGCAGGTTTATCACGCTCCCAGGTGGGTCCACCGGGCTCAGAGAGGGAAGCCAGGGGAGTCACATACCGGGGCTGGGACTGAGGGTTGTTTTTTTTTAATTTATTTATTTTTTAAATTTTATTTATTTTTGTATGTGTATGAATGTAGGTTTGTGCACCCATGTCGTGCAATGCCTCGGAGGTCAGAAGAGGGTCTCGGATTCCCTTGGAACTGGAGTTCTCCTGGAATTGGAGTTACAGACGGTTCTCAGCCGCCATGTGGGTGCTGGGGATCTAACCCAGGTCCTCTGTAAGAGCAGTCGGTGCTCTTAACCGCTAGGCTATCTCTCCAGCCCCGGGACTGAGGGTTTTTATAAGTTCTGGGGAGAGGAAGATGAGGTAATGGTAGTTAGACAAAGCATGTCCTTGTAAGGGAAAAACTGGTGCAGTGGGAAGGGACTAGGTCGGTCTTTAGTGTTAGCCATGAAGCTGGAATATAACCATATATGGTCTTGGGCTGTCCTCTCATCAGGAAGGGAAGTTGCATCAGCTGCCTGAGATGAGGTATGCTTTTGACTGTAAGAGAAGGGCGGAAGTCACCATCTTTAGATCTCCAAGCCCAGGCCCTGCCTAACACCCAGCTGTCGGGATGGTGAAGCAGGAGATTGCTGCTAACTAAAGGCAGCCTGGTCCACATGGTTCTAGGCCAGTTAGGCTTACATAGTAAGACCCTGTCTCAGAAAGAAATTAATGAGAGATTAAAAGACTTCTGGACTAGGGGATCAGAAATAAAAATGGTGTCTTAAAACCACAATCAGAGACAATATGAAGACTTAGGGAATCAGCTCCAAGTTGGCTATTTGCAGTTTGAGAAGGGGTTGGAGAGCTGGCTCTGCGGTTGAGAGGACTGGCTACTCTTGCAGAGGACCCAGGTTTGGTTCCCAGCACCCACATGGTGGCTAACAACAATCGGTAACTCCAGTTCCTGGGGGTCCAACCCCTTCTTCTGGCCTCCACAGGCATTACACGCATGGTGCACTAGCATACATGCAGGCAAAACACTCATACACATAAAATAAAAATAAAATTTTAAAGTTTGAGAAGATGGATTGTTTACTACCAATTACTTTAAAATACTGGGCTATATACACGGAAGCTGCAAGGAAATGAAACCGAAGACCTTATTGTCATCGAGCTTACTTATATGCCAGAGAAAGAAGACATACTAACAGTGGTGAGTGACAATGCCCGAAGGCATGTTAACTGTCAGCATTGTAGTACAAGATCACAAGTGCTACAGCAGTTCAGAAAAGGATGAGGGTGTGGCAGGGACATTCAGAAATGTCTGCATAAAAGATGTTTAGTCGGGAATGGTGGCTCCTGCCTGTCATCCCAGCACTTTGGAGGCTGACATAGGAAGACTGTTATGGATATGAGGCCTACTTAAGCTATATAGTAAGTACTAGGCCAGCCTGGGCTACAGAGTGAGATCCCCCAGCACAAAAACGACAACAAAATAAAACAGAATGAATAGGCAGGTATGGTGTCCACATCTGTAATCNTTCCTGTTGCATTGTGCCTATGGTGCCTGTCTGCTTGATGCAGCATTAAGAAATCTTTTACCTGAAGGACAATTCAGCTTAATGCTTTTCTCTCTCAAGCCCTTTCTCCTCTTCTGGGGAATGAAACTTTGTGTGTGGCTTGAAGCAAGAACTTGTAAGACCTGTCCCTGAGATCTCCAGTTATCTGATATCTCTGTGGGCATTCAGAGTTATCTGTAGATGGAAAATTCAGGATATTACAATAATTCTTGCTTCGCAAAGTTCCAGGCCCCTTCCCTCGAGGCATTGAAAAAAATGTCACACCTCTAGTTACCTATTGCACAAACTGGAGCTCTGCAGCCACTCCCCCATTAGAACCAAGTTGGCTCACCCCTCCCTTCTGCCTGCTCCCCACTTCCTTGCCCTGAGCACAGTAGACTTAAATATATAGACCTCACTGACAGAAAATAAACGGAGTTCCTATCCTCCCTGGCTCTGCGTGTGAGTCCGTTCATTTACGCAGGTGATCTCCTGTGGTTTTCCCTCCCCCCTTCTTGCAGGAGCTAAGCCTAGAGACCATCGGCCTGCAGGCAGGAGACCAAGTCCTGGAGCTGAGCCAAGAAGGGAAGAACAGCATGTGGAATGCAGTCACTTGTGACTCAAAGACATTGAACAAACAAACGACAACTACAACAACACTCTTCCTCCTTAAAACCTAACCTTTGGTGCCATGACTCAGATAGAAAGGTATGGTTGCATGCCTGTAATCCCAGCACTCAGGGGGCAGAGGCAGAGGCAGAGGCAGGCAGATCTCTCTGAGTTCAAGGTCAGTCTGGTCTACAGAGTGAGTTCCAGGACAGCTAGGGCTACAGGGAAGCTCTGTCTCAAAAAGGTTTAAAAAAAAAAGTATTGATGAGAGGAACTCCCCTGCGGGGGCTTTCTTACCCCTTCTTACCCTTGCCACTGAGCTCCCCACACCCATTTCTGGAACTTCTGCTCTGGTTCCGGTGCTCCTGCACCCCAGGGCCATTGCTCTTCTTCAACACTGGAACTTGGCTACAGCTGATGAGTGTTTCAGGTCTTGCCCCCTCCCTGTCCATCTCTGTCCACCCATTCTGAAAATTCTAGTACTAAGTCAGAACCTGGGCTGGGCTCTTTCCCCTCACACAGACCTGTTGATTCCCAGCTCTTAGCTGCCATGTGAGTGTTGGGAACTGAACCTGGGTCCTCGGCAAGAGCAGCCAGTGCTCTTAACTGCTGAGCCATCTCTCCAGCCCCCCAAAAAACACTTTAATTAAAATTCCTGTTTCCTTCAGCCGTGGCCTTTACTTCTTTAGGTCATGCTCTTCTCTTGATTATTATTATTTTTTTTTTTTTGGTGTTACTGTATGTGTGTGTGTGTGTGTGTGTGTGTGTTTTGTTTTTTTGTTTTGTTTTGACAAAGTCTCCCTAGTCCCAGTCTGCCTGGAAGTCATGGTGGACCAGGCTGGCCTCGATCTCAGAGATCTTCCTGACTCTGCCTCCCAAGGGCTGGGATTAAAGGCATGCACCACCACACCCAGAATTGCTCTTGATTATTTTTATTTTAAGTACAGTAGTTTTATTGCATGTCACATGTAAATGTTATATCTATCGCATACAGAGGACAAAAGTGGAAAGTGACACTTGGATCACAATAGCTAGTACATTTGGTATAATCCAGAGATTCCTTTTTTATTTGTATTGTATTGTAGTGTGTGTGTGTGTGTGTGTGTGTGTGTGTGTGTGCGCGCGTGCGCTGTTTGTGTCTGTGTCGTGCAGGTATCTCAGCATGCACGTAGAGGTCAGAGGACAGCTCAGGAGTCAGCTCTCTTCTGTCACCTTGTGGGACCTGAGTCTTCTTCACGCTTGATCATAAATACTTCCTGAGGAGCCATCTTGCCAGCCATGACCCAGGGAGCTAGCTCTCTCTCTCTCTCTCTCTCTCTCTCTCTCTCTCTCTCTCTCTCTCTGTCTCATTTATTTAATGTATATGAGTGTTATGCCTGAATGATGTGTGTAAGTGCACTGGTGTCTGCAGTGCCCGCAGAGGTCAGAAGAAGGCACTGGATCCTCTGGAACTGGAGTTACTGATGGTTTTTAGCCACCATGTGGGTGCTGGGATTCAAACTCAAGTATTGGGCAAGAGCAGCCAGTGCTTTTAACCACTGAGCCATCTCTCCAGCCCCAAGAATCTCTCTCTCTCTCTCTCTCTCTCTCTCTCTCTCTCTCTCTCTTTCTTCTTTTCTGTTGCCTTTTTGAGACAGGGTCTTCCTGTAGCCCCAGCTGCCCTGGAACTCCCTATATAGACTAGGCTGGCCTTGAACTCATAGAGATCCAACTGCCTCTGCCTCCCAAGTGCTGGGATTAAAGGCATGTGCTACCGCACCCAGGAGTTTTTCTTAATAACTTTGCCAACCGTCTCTCTCTGTAAGACTGTTCTGTGCCTGCCCAGCCTCATCTATATTAGCTCTTCCTAGCGCCAGGGGACACAAGACAGGATTTGCCACGTTCACAAAACAAGCTTGGCCAACAAAGGAACTATAAACTGATGTTCTCAGAAGAAAAGCCATACTAGTTAGTTAACTAGTTAACTAATTAACTAAAACTAGTTAATTAAAACTTCCATGATTTTGGAGAGTTGGAATGTTGTAGGTCTAGAGTCAAATTATCTTGGTCTATTTTAGCATCTTAAGTAGCCAATTTATTGCCTACCTCAGTGTGTGACCTATCATCGTGATAGTAACACTGGTGCCAGAAGAGTCCAGTGTTGTTACTGGTCCACAGGAATGAACTTGTCTGTGACAGTTCATTCCTGTGGACCAGCAACAACAACAACAACAAACCCCAAAATTTCGTTTCAGAAGACAACTTAACCAAACAAGTAATGAGTGACTGGGCTGCTCTGAGATATTTGTGCTCTGGATTAGAGTTCTTCTAGAAACACTCCTTATATTAGATTACATGTGACTGCTCACATCCTTTAGGGTAGAATCATTCTTTTGTGTGTCAAAGCTCAGCTTAGACTTCATCTGCCTTTTGACTGCCCCCAAATATTCATTTTAACTATTTTTTTTTGTCTTTTCAAGACAGGGTCTCCCTGTAGCCCCAGCTGTCCTGGAACTCACTCTGTAGACCAGGCTGGCCTTGAACTCACAAAGATCTGCCTGCCTCTGCCTCCCAAGTGCTGGGATTAAAGGCGTGCGCCACCATGCCTAGCTTCATTTTAACTATTTTATTCCTTCCTGTGCTACCTAAGGAGAGATTGCACAAAACCCCTTGGTCAGGGGTTCAAACCACTGCTCCCCCCAACATACCTTATCAGAGCATTGCTAGCCTCTGTTAAGAAATATGGTTCCAGAATATACCACCACCACCCTACCTGCTACTTTGCCCCATTTGTTTCTGCAAATTAAAGGTGCCTAAACCCTGCACATGGCTTAGCCCTGAACTCCTAATCTAGCCACCCCTCATTGACTTTAATAAAGATCAATCAGGATTGTCGAGGTTGGTGCTTTCTTTTCTACCTGCAACTCTTTCCACTCCTTTTATCTGGTGCCAAAACCCAGGAGGATCTCCTGAACTAGATCCTCTCTCTCTTATGCCACCCCCTTCTTTTCTCATTTCCTTTCCCCCCTTCAGACTTTAACCATCCCCCCTTCAGCCTGTTTCGGCTGAAGAGCAGCTGATACACAACCCAGAGACCTTATCCCACCTGGGGCAACGGTTTATTGAGTGAGCCTCATTGCCACATAGGTGGGGAAAACCTTCATCTTGATGGTTGCTTTATTGGCTGAATTGAGGAAACACCTGGAGCTTCTTGTATCCTTTCATTCCCACTGACCAACAATCCAGAAACACTTTGCCATTCTCTGAAAGCCTCCCCAGACACACAGGACATAGGACAGTGTTGTTCAACTATGGTCACACTTGAACGCAATCACACCTATGTAACTATAACTCGGTACCATTGATCAGCCTTTCCCCACCCCTCCCTGTCCTCTATTCTTCCCAGAATCTGGTAACTACCATTTTGTTCAGTTTCTGATAGCAATATTTTTTTAGATTCTGCGTAAGAGTGAGGTACTTGTCTTTCTGTTACTTTTAACATGATCTCCAGTTCCATACATGTGTAGAATTTCAATATCAGAATTTCAATCTTTTTATGGCTGAATAACATTCCATGTATGTATCAACCACATTTTCTTATTTTTTTTCTTTTCTAAATTTTATGTGTATGAGTGTATTAAAAAATACAGTAAAAGGGCCGGGCGTGGTGGTGCATGCCTTTAATCCCAGCACTTGGGAGGCAGAGGCAGGTGGATCTCTGTGAGTTTGAGGCCCACCTGGTCTACATAGTGAGTTCCAGGTCAGCTGGGGCTACAGGGAAACCCTGTCCTGCCTCAAAAAGACAAAAAAAAAAAGAAAAAAAAACCAGACTAATTTCTGCTTGGTGGAGAAATTCCAAGGCAGCATACACTGAGTTTTGGCATACTATTACCTCATTAACACTTGTTTTTTTGAGGCCTACATAAAATAGAGCGAGTGGGCAGAAGAGAAACTTTAAATGGTACAGTTAGTGGGCTGGAGAGATGGGCCAGAGGTTGAGAAGGGCTGACCGCTCTTACAGAGGACCCAGGTTTCGATCCCAGCAGCACCGCACATGGCGGCCTGAGAACCGTCTGAAACCCAAATTCCAGGAGACCCCCAGTCCCAGGGGGAAATCTGACACCCTCTTCTGATCCTCGCGGCATTGCACGACATGGGTGACAAAACTACATGCAGACAGCACAACTCATCCACATACAAAAATAAAGATAAAAATTGAAAATATTAAAATTATTAAAAAAAAAATAAAAAAATAAAATGTACAGTTTAGATAGAAAAGAGCTCTATGTAAACTTAATGTTGCAGATAGATAATCGCCAAAAAAAAGAAGTTGAGGGTGAATGTTAAGAATTTAGTGCAGGGCCTGGAGAGATTGGCCTAGCGGTTAAGGAAGCGCTGACCGTCTGCGATGGAACCGGTTTCGGATCCCAGCACCACCATGGCGGCCCAAGAACCGTCTGAATACTCCAATTCCAGGAGAACTCCAGTTGCCAGGGGAAACCCGACACCCTCTTCTGACGCTCCGCAGCATTGCACCGACCCAAAATAAACGGTGCACAGAACTTGCATGCAGTACAGTACATTCATAACATACAGAAAATAAACTAAAAATTAATAAAAATAAAAAAAAAAGATATATTAGTGCTGGAGGCTGATTGCACGATCAGTACTATTCAATACAACATATGAAAAATAAATAATAAATAAAAAGAATAGAGCGCCCGACCGCCTCTTGCAGAAGACCCGGGGGTTCGATCCCCAGCACCCACATGGCGGACGAGAAACGTCCTGTAAAGCTCCAATTCCAGAAGAACTTCCAGTTCAGGGAATCCGAAGACCCTCTTCTGGACCTCCGCGGCGTTGCACGACACGGGTGCACAGACTTGCATGCAGACAGTACATTCATACACATACAGAAATAAATAAAAATTAATAAAAAAATAAAAATAAAAAAAATAAAATAAAAAAAAAGAATATTAGTGCCAGCAAATAAAAAACGGAAACTTCCTAGTCTGCCTCGGAATAGGAGGAGTTCCCCCTGGGCAAGACCTGACTCAGCTAAGCCTCCAACTTGTGAAAGAAAGCCTCAGGAGTTTCCTGCTCCTAGAAAGCAACCATACAAAAGCTGCTGTTAAAGATGATTCAAGGGGCAAGAGTCCATGTCAAGCTGTCAGCTGAACTTCGAAATGTCATCCTTGAAGTACTGGCTTTGGAGGACTGAAAGATGCAAGAGAGATGTTATGGTGTCTTCCTCCATGGTTTTAGAGAGTTACTGAGGCCAGGTACATTGTGGCAGGGCTGGAGTCCCTGAGAAGGCCTTGGGTGGCTATTGCATGAAGCTCTAGAGGTGAAGTCTGGGTTGCAGTGACTCCAAGATGTTGGGGATGCCAGAGCCATGAGATATCTGCCAAGGAAAGTTGCATATGGGAGTGGAGTGAGCCAAAGAGGAAGATGTGTGTTACAGGCAGCAAAGCTGGAGGGGCAGAGATAGCTAAACCATTTTAAATTGAAGCCTCACACACCAGACATGGAACTACAGGATGCGGTGTTTTCCATGGCGCGTTTTGATCTTGCTTTGATCTAATCTTCCTCATTATGGCCCCATTCTTCCCTTTTGGAATTGGAAAGTATATTCTGTGCCATTGTACACTGGAAGCATATAATTTTTTTTTTAACGGGGGGGGGTCACAGTTAAGAGATTGCCTCGAGACTCACTCAGAAGAGAGTTTGAACTTTTGAACAGTGTTGAATGTGCTAAAGACTATGGGGGCTTTTGAAGTTGGACTAAACACACGTTACGTCATGAGATGGCCGTGAGCTATGAGGGTCAGGGGTCAAATGTGTGGCTCATATATCTGATCCCCCCCTCCCCCCGTTTGCAGCACCGTTTGAGGAGATTATGGAACTTTCAGGAGGTACAGCGTGCCAGAGGAAGTACATTCACTTTGGGCAGGCTTTGAGAATTTCTAACTTCACTCAACTTCCTGCCTGCTCTCTCTACTTCCTGTGTAAGGATAAAATGTGGTCATCAAGTTTCCTGCTCCTGCTGCCCTGCACCTTCCCTTCCTGCCATGAGCCTTCTCTACCACTATGGAGGCTCCCTCTAGAACCACAAGCTAAATTAAACCCTTCCTTCTGTAAATTATTCTTGACCAGCTGGGGCTACAGGGAGACCTTGTCTCACAAAGACTGCAATAAACTATTTTATTTATTTTTATTTTACATATGTATTTTCCTTGTATGTATGTAAGTGCACATATGTGTGCAATGCCTGATGAGGCCAGAAGAGGGTGCCAGATCTCTTAGAACTGCAATTACTAATGTTAGCTGCCATGTGGGTGCTCGGAACCAAACTCAGGTCCTCTGGAAGAGCAGCCAATGCTCTTAACCAATGAACCATCTATCTCTTCAGCCTCAGATTTAAAAGCTAAGGAAGGGGTATGCTAGATGCTCTTGCAGAAGACCCAGGTACAATTTCTAGCACCCACATTGTGGCTAACAACCAGCTGTAACACCAGTTCCATGGAATGGATGCCTTCTTCTGACCTCTGTGAGCATTGCATGACATGGGTGCACTTGCATACATGCAGGCAATACACTCATACACATTAAATAAATAATAAATAAATAAATAAATAAATATTTTACAAATAAAATTAAAAAATTTAAAGCTTGGAAATACACATATGTTCATATAAATTGTGAAAATCATGTGAAGTGTCTTCCAGGGAAGCAAGTCCTCTTCTGTCTGCCATCTTCCCCTTCTCCCAGCATGGGGTTCCTAGGGGATTTTTTTAATTCTTTGAGGGTTCATCGTTTCAGTAGTCTGATAGGCAAAAGGATGGAGCATAGGTTATTTTCTTTAAATACTGCTTTTTCAGGGCTGAAGAGATGGCTCAATGGTTAAGAGCGCTGACTGCTCTTGCAGAGGACCCGGGTTCGATTCCCAGCACCCACATGGCAGCTAAGAACCGTCTTTAACTCCAGTTCCAGGGGAATCCGACACCCTCTTCTGACCTCGGCGGCATTATACGACACGGGTGCACCAACCTACATGCAGACAGTACACTCATACACATAATAAGTAAGTTAATTAATTAAAAAAGAGTGCAAAAAAATTTTAAAATACTGCTTTTTTTTTCTGCTAGAGTGGTTACAAAGAGCCCCCATTAGGGAAAGCTGAAATAATTTGATCTACAAAATATGGAAGGATAGTATTACATTACACCAAAAGAATATAACAGATATTCATGAGTCGACTCTGAAATAAACAGATAAATGATTAAATAAATGGAGGGGGAAAGGAGCAATTGTTACTCATAGAAGAGTTTTAATTAACGATATAGAAAAAGGGAATGTCCTAGTTGACAAAGTACTTGCCTGCAAGCACTAGGACCTGAGTTTAATCCCAGAACTCATGTTCCAAAAAGCTGGGTATGACAATACACACTTTTAATTTCAACACCTGGGAGGCAGAGGCAGGCAGACCTCTCGGGCTCACTGGCCAGGCAGCTTAGCCTATTTGACATCACAGGTCATGGGAAACCCTGTCTAAAAGGGAAACTAAGGTAGCTGTCACATGAGGAATGACCTGAGGCTGTCCTCTGGACTCACTTGCATGTGCATACAAATGCACACACATTAACAAACACATATGCACAATCATGCATACACACACAAAAATAAAACGAAACAAGGAATACAGGAATCACTATTAAATACTACAGCAATGACTACAATCAAATGTTAACCTGAGTACGCGGTGTGAGTTCAGTTTGCAGTAATTTGGCTGGAGAAGGAGAACAGAAAAGAGAAAAGGCCAGTACAGAGGTTAGACACATGTTAGACAGTCAGCCACACGGCAGGAAGGGAGCTTTAGAAAAAGAGTAAAGGAGCCTCTATTACCAGAAAAAGCGTGCTTAGACTGGGCCAGAATCAAAAAGAAAAAGGCAGAAGAGAGGAAAAACCTCATGGTGGCTCACAGGGACTGCTCTAGGGGTAGGATCTGGGAGGGGGAAAGTGAATTATCTCATTAAAGGACTAATTATTCTTCCTATCTCTTTAGCATAGTTTAGGGTGGTCCCTTGTCCAGGCGACTGACAGGCTCAGCTAGATTCACTCATGTTTTGGGCAGCCTGGAATATTAGGTCTCCACCCTGGCCAGAGAAAAAGCTTTCCCTAATGAGCCCCCACAGATCCTTGATGCATGCTACTGTAACAATTGAACAATTCTTTTTATTTTATTTTTATTATTATTATTATTATTTTTTTTTTTTTTGAGACAGTGTCTCCCTATAGCCCCAGCTGGCCTGGACCTTACTCTGTAGACCAGGCTGGCCTTGAACTCACGGAGAGCTGCCTGCCTTTGACAATGGAACAATTCTTTTTTTAAAATTTTATTTATTTTTGTATGTGTATGAATATACTGTCTGCATGCAGGTCTGTGCACCCGTGCCGTGCGATGCCGTGGAGGTCAGAAGAGGGTGTCGGATTCCCCTGGAACTGGAATTAAAGACGGTTCTCAGCTGCCATGTGGGTGCTGGGGATCAAACCCGGGTCCTCTGCAAGAGCAGTTGGCGCTCTTAACCCCTAGGCCATCTCTCCAGCCTGGGACAATTCTTGAACAACATTAATATATAGGAGCTTTTGCCTCTGTTTTCCTCTCTTCCCTTAAAAAAGTGGTTAGCTAAAATGTAAGGAAATTAGGTGTAGAAATTGAGATTGAAGAAAACTGGTTATGGGGCTGGAGAGATGACTCTGTGGTTAAGAGCACTGGCTGCGCTTGCAGAGGACTCAGTTTCCAACCAGCTGTAACTGAAGATCCAAGGGGATCTAATGCCCTCTTGTGGCCTCTATGGGCATTATATGCACAGGTGTACACATGCAGTCAAAACACTCATATATATAAAATAAAACTAACATAAGAAAAAAAGAAAATTGGTGGGGATGGGGAGCGCACTGGAGAGATGGGATGGCTCAGTGGTAAACAGCTCTGGTTGTTCTTTCAGAGGACCTGGGTTCATTTTTATCCTGGCACCCACATGAAGGCTAACAATCATCCATAATCCAGTTCCAGAAGATCTAACGCCATCTTCTGACCTCCTCTGGTATTGCACAACACAGGTGCACTTACATGCAGGCAATACACTCATACACATAAAATAAAAATAATAGGGCTAGAGAGATGGCTCAGTGGTTAAGAGCACCAACTGCTCTTGCAGAGGACCAGGGTTCGATTCCTGGCACCTTCATGGTGGCTAAGAACCGTCTTTAAGATGGGTGTGGTGGCACTCGGGAGGCACAGGCAGGCAGATCTTTGTGAGTTCAAGGCCAAACTGATCTACGGGCCATCTAGGGCTATAGGAAGACCCTGTCTGAAAAAAAAATAAATAAATAAAATTGTTTTGGTCTTTTTGAGACAGGGGCTCCCTGTAGCCCCAGCTGGTCTGGAATTTACTATGTAGACCAGGCTGGCTTTGAACTCACAGAGATCTGCCTGTCTCTGCCTATTTTTTTAAAAAATAAAACTGCTTATACAAGGGCTTTACCTCAGTTAGCCTAACTAAAATGTTAACTAATTGAAATGTTAACTTTGGGTTACTTTCTGGTGGAATTTTTTTTTTTCTGGCAACTTCNATGAAAAACAAGTTTGGCAGAATGCATGAGCTCTGGTGGGGGGGCAGGGGGAATGGGTCTAGACTTGATTGGGAAATTTCGTATGAAATGCACAGAGCTTCAATAAAAAAAATTGGCTTTGGAAAAAAAAAGAGAAAAGAGATAAGAATGGAAAACAGACCCCTTCCTCCCTTCTGATATCCTGTCCTCTGGCCAGGGCAGAACCAGAGACATTTTATCATAAACACTTCTGGGATCTTTGGACTCCAGTAAGTACAGAATTGCTGGCAGATCCAAAGACATTTCCAGTTTTTGGCAAAGGAAAAACAGTTCACTTTGGGGGTCCCTTACTCTAAAATTGCCTGACTAATTTCTTCAAGGCCATCAAGGTTGGGTATTTTAGCATCTAATTTGATGCATATATATATTGTAAAATGATCAAAATTTTTATGTATTAAGATAATCCCTTACATTTTCTGTTTTTTTTTCAGGATTTGACTATCTTAAGGTTATTTTAGTACACTTAACACTATATATCTATGATTAGAAATATATAGAGCCATATGTCTGAACTTTATTATGAAAAATTGGCAGAGTTAAAAGAATATTTGTTTAATTCATGCAAAATTACCAATAATAGTGCATTTTATTCAATATGTATTATCTCTGGGTTCAATATATGAGATGAACTGAAATTCAATTCTTTTTTATTTTATTTTATTTACTTTTTTGATGTGTATGAATGTACTGTCTAC
The DNA here is from genome assembly GCA_009823505.1 of Rhizomys pruinosus. Classification (NCBI taxonomy): domain Eukaryota; kingdom Metazoa; phylum Chordata; class Mammalia; order Rodentia; family Spalacidae; genus Rhizomys; species Rhizomys pruinosus. The sequence goes on from VZQC01005527.1 coordinate 2,133,332, forward strand.
ATTTAGGTTTGTGCACCTGTGTTGTGCAATGCCACGGAGGTCAGAAGAGGGTGTCAGATTCCCCTGGAACTGGAATTCTCCTGGAATTGGAGTTGCAGATGGTTCTCAGCCACCATGTGGGTGCTGGGGATCGAACCCAGGTCCTCTGCAAGAGCAGTTGGTGCTCTTAACAGCTAGGCCATCTCTCCAGCCCCATGAAATTCAATTCTTTTACATGTCTGGTATGTAAAAAGATTATTTTGGGAAAAAAATTATTTTGGTTGCTTCAAGTGCAGGGAGAGTGACAGGCTGAGCTTCTTAGCTGGTGGGGTCCAGGACCATCTGAGCCCTTTCAGTTGCGGGGCCAAATCCCCACCCCTGCTGCAGAGGTGCAGGCATCCAGCAAACCCACCATGCCAACCCACCTGGAGGAATAGGCCTTCAACAAAAGGAAGAAATATTGAATCTCGCATCAGATTACAAATGACAACTCAAATCCACATGGCAAAAGCACAACAACATGAACAAGCAAATAATAAATCCCTACCAAATTCTATCAGCCCTATAGAAGACTCCAAGAATGAGATCTCCCTGGAGGTAACCCAGGACACAGATCTTAAAGGAACAATCATAGACATTCATAGACAATCATAGATATTCCTTCATAGAAATGAAGGGATATAAAGAACAAATCAAAGAAGTTAAGGGAGAGAACAACCAAGTCTGGAAAGAAATGGAAAAGCTGAAAAAAACTCAGGTTGAAATGAAAAAGGAAAAGGAAAAACAAATCAAAGATCTAAAAGAGGAGAGTACACAACTCTGGAAGGAAATGGAAATACTAAAGGAATCTCAGGCTGAAATGAAAAAGGAAATAGAACATTCATCTATTCAACAGGAAAGGGCAGGAGAAAGCCTTGGTAATAGATGGATGAAGTAGAAAATAGAATATCAAGTCTAGAAAATAACATGGAAGAACTGAAGAGCTCAAGCAAAGACTATGAAAACTAAAAAAAAAAACAAAAAAACAAAAAAAACCAAAAAACAAAACAAAAAAAACCCACAAGAGTGGAACAACTAGGAAATGTGGAACACCATGAAGAGACCAAACCTCTTCATCATAGGTATAGAAGAAGAAGAATCCCAGGATAATGTTATGGACCAGATCTTCAACAGAATTATAGAAGAAAATTTCCCCCAATTGAAAAAAGTAATAACTATACAAATACAAGAAGCACATAGAACACCAAATAGACAAGATCAGAAAAGAAATTTCCCATGCCATATCATACTTAAAATGCTAGATGCCCAAAACAAAGACAAGAAATTGAAAGCCACAAGAGAAAAAAAAGTTACATATAAAGGGAAACCCATCAGAATTACAGTTGACTTTTCAGTGCAAACTATGAAAACCAGAAGAACATGGACCAAAGTATTCCCAGTACTAAACGACTAAAGATGCCAAACCAGATTACTACACCCAGCAAAAATGTCAATTATAGTTGAAGGAGAAATAAAAATCTTTCATGACATGAACAAGATGAAAGAATACATGTGCAGGGGCTGGAGAGATGGCTCAGTGGTTAAGAGCACCGACTGCTCTTGCAGAGGACCCAGGTTCAATTCCCAGCACCTACATGGTGGCTAAGAACCATCTTTAACTCCAGTTCCAGGGGAATCCGACACCATCTTCTGATCTCCGTAGCATTGCACCACACGGGTGCACCAACCTACATGCAGACAGTGCACTCATACACATAAAAAATAAATAAATAAAAAATTAAAAAAAATACATGTCCAAAAAACCCAACCCTTCAGAAAATGCTTGAAGCCATTAAAAGCACAGAGGAAAGGAGCAACTATCCCCAAGCAGCTAGAGAGAGAAATTAATAAAAGTATAACTGCAAAAATACAAACCTAGGGGACTGGAGAGATGGCGTAATGTTTAAGAATAGGCACACGCCTTTAATCCTAGCACTGGGGAGGCAGAGGCAGGCGGATCTTTGTGAGTTAAAGGCTAGCCTGGTCTACAGAGTGAGTTCCAGGACAGCTGGGACTACAGGGAGACCCTGTCTCAAAAAGACCAAAAAAAAAAAAAAAAGAGTGCTAACTGTTCTTGCAGAGGACCCAGGTTTTATCGCCAGCACCCACATGGTGGCTGAGAACCATCCTTAACTCCAGTTCCAGGGGAATCCAACACCCTCTTCTGACCTCTGCAGCATTGCATGACACGTGTGCACAAACATGCATGCAGACAGTACATTCATACACATACAAAATAAATAAAAATTAAAAAAAGAAAAAAAGAAAATACAAACCTAGACCAAGAATGCAAACAGAAAATAAAGTGAAAAGAAGCAACACACCAAAAGACATACATTGGGAGAATGGATTAGGAAAGAGAATCCATCTATATACTGTCAACAAGAAACCCATCTCATCCTTAAGGACAGGCACCAACTTAAAGTGAATGGATGCAAAAAGATATTCCAAGCAAATGGTGCCAAAAAGCAAGCTGGAGTTGCTATTCTAATATCAGACAAAATAGACTTTAAAGTAAAACTAATCAGAAGAGACAAAGAAGGATATTACCTCCTGATCAAAGGAACAATTAACCATGAAGATTTCAGAATCATAAATATATATATGCACCAAACTCTGGTGCACTGAATTTTATTAACACAATCCTAGAAGACCTTAAGGCACAGATTAATCCCAGCACACTAATAGTGGGGGACTTCAATACCCCATTGAGCCCTTTGTATTGGTCAACTGGACAAAGAATAAACAGACATCTGAATTGAACAATACAATACTCCAAATGGACCTCACAGACATCTACCAGATATTCCACCCAAACACCAGAGAATATACTTTCTACTCAGCACCCCATGGAACATTCTCAAAAATCAACCACATACTGGAAGACAGAAAAAAATTCAACAAATACAAAAGGATTAAAGTAATTTAATGCATTCTATCAGATCACAGTACAATAAAGCTAAATATCAACACCAGGATAAGCCCTACTATCTACAAGAATACATGGAGACTAAACAACACACTCCTGAATAATGAATGGGTCAAGGAAGAAATTAAAAAAAGAAGTTAAAAAAAGAAAGAAAAGCATTCCTGGAATTAAACAAAAATTACAATCCAACACAACAAAGCCTATGGGATACTGTAAAAGCAGTCCTAAGAGGGAAGTTTATAGCCCTGGGTGCCTAACATTAAAACAAAACAAAACAACACAACAACAACAAAAAACAGACAGCAAAAATAAAGATCTAACAGCTAAAAACACTTGAGAGACAACAACAAATGAACCCTAAATCCAAAAGACAGGAAGAAATAACAAAAATCAGAGCAGAAATCAATGAAATAGAAAAAGAAAATAATACAAAGGATCAATGAATCAAAAAGTTGGTTTTTTGAAAGGATAAACAAGATAGACAGACCTCTAGCCCAGTTAACCAAAAGAAAAAAGAGCATCTCCAAATCAATAGAATTGGTGATGAAAGGGGAAAGATCTTCCAGACAATCATAGAGGAATACTTCAAAAAGCTATACTGTACTGCTGGGCGTGGTGGCTCACGCCTTTAATCCTAGCACTTGGGAGGCAGAGGCAAGCAGATCTTTGTGAGTTCAAGGTCAGCCTGGTCTACAGAGTGAGTTCCAGGACAG